>JAXBDA010009099.1:0-13295 GCA_036023075.1 Gaultheria prostrata
GGTAGCGTATCACGCCATGGTTTCTGAGCTGCTGGAACGAACGCGGGAATCGCGGTGATGGGACAAAGGCACCGTGCGGTGTGCAAGGTGGTGCCGCACGGTGCAGAAAGGGATGCCGTGCGGTGTTAGGAGATTTTTGGGCCGTGCGGTTTTGAGAAGAAAGTCGTACGGTTTAGGTATTTTTGGCTTTTTTTTTTTGACCCGTTTGACCTGAGGGACCGTTCCAAGGTATATTTCGCGTTCTTTCATCATCGGGGATGCACAATTTTATCAAAATTGGGGTGTCTACAGTTGCCCCTCTTCGACGTGGCTTAGTCACCATCATGTTGGTGTAAGTCGTGTTGAAGATTCGGACATCCCAATTTGACTAACTGCGCAGAAAACAATAAAATAGGAAATTTGGTCGAGCTCGGGGCTTCCTACGTACCTCGTTTGTGAGGATCAGACCAATCGTAGTTCGGCGGGGCCGTTGTAAGAAGTTGACACCTCATTTTTCAATGAGGGAAAAACGAACGATGTTTTTGCAAAGTGAGGGAAAATAATTTCGAGGGTTCAAAAACCGTACTATGATTCGGGGGGTTCAAAAACCGTTTAAAAATAACTCGGGGACTCGAAAAGCCGTTTAAAGGTAATTGTGGGGCTTTGAAAAGCCGCTAAAAATAATTTCGGGAGGTTCGGAAACCGTTAAAAATATATCTAGAGGTTTGGAAACCATTAAAAATAATTTGCGGGGGTTCGAAAAACCGTTAAAAATAATTCGAGGACTTAGAAAGTCATTAAAATAATTCTGGAGGTTCGGAAACTGTTTAAAAATAATTCTGGGGGGTTCGAAAATCGTAAAAAATAATTTTGGGGACTTAGAAAGTCGTTAAAAATAATTCGGTTGTGAGTACCGTGGAGGATTTCAAAAATTGGTGAATATTGTGGGAGATCTTGATTTGATAAATACCGAAAACATGGTTTTGGGTAAAGTGACGGGCATTTGTGAAAGTACGAGCAAATGGAGGGGCCAAAGTGTAATTCTTTGGAAAGAGAAGGGCACGATACCGTACGGTGTAGAGATACAAACCGCACGGTGCAGGTGAGGGAACCGCACGGTGCTAGCGGCTGTAAAACACGGTTTTTGTAACTGCCAAGCCATCCTCCGATTCCTTTGCTCCTTGGTTCAAATCGATTAGTCAGTTACCTTTCAGAGGCAAAACCGACTCCCTTGCTTGCATTGTTCTTCCCCGACCCAAAAAATTTCTTGTCTAGAATCCGAGCTTCCAAACCAAGATCACGGTGATGGCGAGTTTGGGCGGTGAGCCGAGCCGACGTACCACTTCCGGCGCCAGTTCTTCATCCTCAGAGCACAATGAGAGAGAGACGGCGGCCATGGAGGCCGTGGGTGGTCCGCCTCTAGCGGTTTCGGGTGAGGTTAGTTCATCTGTTCATAACCCGAGTGGAATTGAGCACCGTGCGGTGGAAATTGAGAGAGATGGATCTCCTACGGCGGAATCGAGCGGCTATGATTCCCATGCCGTTGATTCAAGCAGTGGGATGCTACATATGGCGGCTTCTGGTGGCGGTTCAGTGGGTGTGGGCGAGACCCACGGTTCGGCCGGCAGTGGTGGTGGTCTGGCGACCGCGGGTGATGCCCCGGTGAGTAGTTTTGCTGATGATCAGTCTACGGGAGACCAAAGTGCTGCCATGCAGGGTGGCAAGAGCAGTTTAGAACCCATGGAGGTTGACGTGCTGAACACGGGTGCACGGGTTACAGAGGTGGAGATGGACATCGAGGGGTGCACGTTCTGGTGGAACAGAGACCCGTCGGGGAGGGTGTTGAGAGTGGTTTGCATGAGAGTTTGGTGCCTGGTGACCTTTCGAGTGTTTCTCTGGTTGTTGAGGTGCCAGTGAGAGGCGAGGGGTCGTCGGTGACTATCCCGGTGATCAGGAGTGACCTGGGAGAGGAGACGGTGGCAGTTGAGGAGGCTCGGACTTCGAGCAGTAGCGGCGAGGAGATGGAAGAGGTACACACTGAGGTGGTTTGACCTACCATGATGGTTTCTCGGGTTTTCAGGGGTTTGGCTCAGTCGCTGGGCACAGGGAGTGCTGTTGGCGGGGAGAGTTCAGACCCACCAGTTGTTCCCACTGCCGTTGGTTCATCCCGGACTCCAGGCTTTGACTTGGCAGACACACTGGAGGGAGTGAGAGACGAGGACTTGACGCGGATTCTTCGGGAGGATCCGACTTTTGCTGCTGTTCCGAGGGAGGAGAGAGTGTCGGAGCACATGCAGGACGTGGTCCTGGAGGAGAGGCAGGGGGGAGTTGAGGCTGCGGGAGAGCCTTTGTCCTTCGCGGCAGAGGTGGAGATAGCCGAGAGCAGCAGGGCTCCGTTTACTCCAAAGACTTACGTGCCACGGGTGCACTTTTTTATACCGCTGGGGTGTGACGTGTACTCGCCAGTACACCTGTTTTACTGTGAGACGACTTTGCGGAGGGACCCGGAGACCCATATCTCAGCACGTCCACTGGTATGCATTTCAGTTTATTGCATTTCGATCACTGTACTTGCTTTTTCAATTCTGTATTTGCATGCTTTCATGATTGTCTAAGAGACTTGTATTTGCTTTTTAAACCAGCGACACACCTCCTTGCCTGTGTATGGAGGTTCGTTAGACTCCCTTGAGCGTTTTGAGAGCTTGCCAGGGGCAGTGAGAGAGATAGTGGCGGGCACGGGCTTTCTGGAGTTTATTCGGCTTTTGACGCCGACGCGGGCGGACCGCAGGTTGCTGAGAGCTTTAGTTGAGCGTTGGTGGGACACCACCAACACTTTCCACTTGAGGTTTGCTGAGATAACCGTGACGCCACTGGACTTTTCGGCGATCACCGGTCTGAGAGTCGGCGGGGAGCCGATACCGTTTGACTCGGGGCTGTACAGGGACAGAGCGGCCATCAGGTACTTCTTGGGGAGAGAGGTTGGAGAGGGAGAGCCCATGGTGCGGTTTGACCACTTGCCGGTCATATGGGACCACGAGCCAGAGTCGCCAACTGAGGCGGCTCAGATGGCTAGAGTTTACTTGTTGTACTTGTTTTGTGTGTCCCTGTTTCCGAACAGGCGGTGTGGGGTTCACCTAGGTTGGCTCCCGGCACTGGCGAACTTGAGCAGGGTGCCCAGCTTGGACTTTGGAGGTGCTGCTCTGTGTACCCTTTACTGCTTCTTGGGTTCTGCTAGCCGCGGCGAGGGGACAAGCCTCGCCGATTTCTGGAGGGTGGTTGAGGTAAGATTTTACCTGCTTTCTTTTGCTTTCCAGTACTTTGAATATTGCCATGTATATTGCTGCTTCTGTTTGCTGAAAAAAATGCCTTTAACCCTGCAGGTGTGGGCTTATGAGGTGTTGGGGATGTATCCGTCAGCCAACAGACATGACAATGAGGCAGTGATCCCCCAAGCGGCGAGGTGGGACCGAGGGCACCGGTATACACGTGCGAAGGATAAACGACTTTCGCCACTTCTTGGACCAGACTGACGGGAGTACGGTATGATATTTGCACTTGCTTTCAAGCTTTGAGCTTTCTGTTTTGCATTCAACTTTTTCTGATAAAGTTGAAATTCCTGGCAGGTGAGGTGGCATGTCTGGGATGATGTCCCGGACGAGTACTTGCAGAGGAGCAGGGAGGTGACACGGGGACGAGTACTGCTGGAGTCCCCGTACGGTTGGCAGTGGTACCTGGGAGAGAGGGTGCCTCGTCAATCCCTTAGGTTGGAGCACTTCAGGATACCAGGGCGTATCCCCCCTGGCGTACAGCGGACTGACGAGTACACACGGGCGGAGATAGAGAGGTACACTGTGCTGGACACTGAGCTTCCTTTCAGCAATTCCTCGAACTGGGAGGCCTTTCTGATAGAGGACCTGGCTAGCTTCTTGGACGTAGAGACGCTTATAGCAGCCACATAGACTGCCTTACTAGTGTTGAGGAGGGAGATAGAGGTCCAGACAGCTGGAGGGATGATGGGAGTGGTGGACATCCCTTTAGTTGCACCTCCATACGACCTTACTTCTGTTCAGGTAACCTGTAAAAGAAAGAAAATACAATTCAGTTTGCATTCTCTTTAAAGCATTATTTTCAATACCTGTGTAATGCTGTTTCTTGTTCTGCAGATCCCTGCCGGCTGGGCGTCAGAGTCCTATCAGCTGATCCTGGATCTTGAGGCTTTAGTGCGCCTGCTGATGATTGGTGATGTTCCTGCAGTCCGCCCCCGTGCTGAGCCGGGAGTGGTGATCCGAGAGGGCAGAGCTGGCAGAGGCAGAGGTGCCAGAGGTGGTGGAGGAGCTCGGGGAGCTAGAGGTGGAGCCCGCGGCAGTGGCGGTGCTGAGAGAGGCAGTGGAGTCAGAGTCAGAGGTGGCGACAGAGGCCGAGGTGCCCGGGGGGCTGACAGAGGTAGTGGCGCAGGCAGGGCTGCAGGAGGAGTGAGCAGAGGAGTTGGGCGTAGAGCTGGTCGTAGCCCTTCTCCGAGCAGAGGGACTTCTCAGGTAATCCTTTTGCCTTGTTACTTGTGCTTTTTGTGCTTGCATGTCAGTTTTTGTATACTGACGAATTTTGCTTTGGTTGTGCAGAGTATGTCTCCACCTCCGAGGTTAGAGCTTAGGAGGGCGAGGCGTACTGGAGGTGGTCCTGTAGTTTCTCCGTCTGATAGAGAGCTTCGAGGCAGCTAGTCTTCAGTTGAGAGACCAGAAGGGAGTGTACCAGGAGGTCCAGCTCCCCCGTCACGGTGGGCATTCAGGCAGGGAGAGACAGACAGTAGTGAGGACGAGGACACGGGTCCTGCTGAGTTGGAGGAGTTTAGACCATGGGTCCAGAAGCGGGCCCGTTCTTGAGTAGGTAGGTCAAGCTTGCGTGCCTGCTTTTTGACTTGGGCGCCTGTTTGCCCGTTTTTATTTTTCATTTTCATGGATGCGGCCTGCGTGCCGTGGTAGTATTGATGATGATGTTGGGCCTGTTTTGCCCCTGGATAGATGCACATTTTACTATTTATGATATGGATGTTTACACATGTTTTTTTTTATAGAAAATTGTCTTTTCGTTATGAAAAATGACTCACATTAACAAAGACTTGAATCTAAAAACCAAATCTGGCACTGAGAGTGTGTGAGACACTGTGGGGAAATGTATGTATGGGAATTTTGAGACTGTGAGAAACATGTGAGTCGACTCGATAGAATTTGACACTTCTGGCTTTTTGCGGGAAACTGGGAAAGAATTAAAGGAATTTTAGAGTGTAGAACGCCCCGAAGCTTGATAATTTGGCCCAGTTGATCATGTACACCCCGGAAGTATGCCACAATGCTTGCAAGCCCACAAATTTTGAGCAAACCTTGAAAAGTTGCGATTCGGTGTGCCGAAACTTGGTCTTTGGCGGGCCCAGGCCTTCCAAATGAACAGAAACTTGATGAATCCATGAGATAAGCTTGACATATCCCTCTTGAGTTTGAAAATGTAGGATACGTCCTTGCTCGTAATGAATACCTCGAGAACTTTTAGAAAACGTTGCAAAATTTCGCCCGAATCTCCGTATCCGGGGTTTTCGGCGTGTCCGTCTATCGAGACGTTCTTGAAAATGCCAAACAATTCCTCCACTAAGTCCTGGATACTTATTTGGAGTTGTATGTGCAAGAAAAGTGGTCAAAAGTAGCATGGGACAGGTCCCGGAGGGCCAAAGTTGGAATTTTTTTGGCCAAAAATGGCCACTGGCACTGTGCGGTGTTGAAACAGGTGCCGCACGGTGCAGGCATTGATGCCGTGCGGTGTTGATGCCCAGTTGGCCCACTTCTGACACTGTTTGCTTGCAGTCTAGCGTATGTTTTGACCTCCTGAGGTATGTTTGCACGTCCAAGAGCCTTGAAGGGCTGAATTCAAACTATTTTGAGAAAACTCACAAATTTTGCCTGACCCTCGTGCTTCCCGATGCGGCACGCTTCCCGAGGTGCCCGTTTTTTGAGATTTTTGAACTTTTCTCACTAGAATGGTTATAAGTAGCCTTGCTTCCATGGTATTTTCACCTCAAAAAATCATTCTCCATACTTCCTTCCACATTTTCTCAATGGCTGTTAGTATCTCAGCTTTGGTTCGCCCTTGGCTTGACGAACTTGATGGCTTGGGCTGGCTGAACTTTCGTGATCACAGGTTGGCGTCAATGCGTTACATTCGGGATGTAACCATACGTCCTGAATTGCTCCATGATGCTGTCCGTTTCTGGGATCCGAAAGTGCATGTGTTCCGCTTCGGCTTGCAAGAGCTATGCCCCACGGTGGAAGAGTTCCACGCGTACCTTGGAGGTTTTGACCTGGAGATACCCGTCATTCCTCTTCAGGGAGTGAGCTATGCTGATGTATTGTCCTCAAAGCTGGGTTTGAGCAGAAATGCAGCGAAGTCTATGATCCAAGGAGGCATTCTCAACATCTCGCGCTTGATCAACCAGTTCCGTCCAGAAGGCTTTGCTTTGTGTCTTGTGATCTTAGCGGCATTCTTGTTTGTCCGTTCAGATCATCAGGCAAGTGCGACATTGGTGGGAGTGGCCAGGCAGATTGAGGAGCGTAAGGATGTAGCTCCAATGGTTTTGGCTGAAACTTTGATGGGCTTGGATGGAGCCCATGCTGGGCGGACCAATGTTTTTGAAGGAAGTGCTTTGCTCCTACATGTAGGTTTCTCACTCAGCTCTCCTTTTTCTGGTTTTGCACTCGTTCTCATTTTACCTCAACGCTCGGGTTTAGGCTTTCTATGGTTTCTTACTTGTCTTTTCTCTCATGCAGATTTGGCTGTGTGACAAGGCTACTCTTCTGGAGGCAGTGCCGCGAAACAGGGTGCATGAAACACAGGGTTTCGTTCAGAGGGATTACCGGGAATTCCACAGGAGTGTCCCGGGTTGGGTTCAGGTGCTTTCTCTGCTGAAAGAGGATACCATTTCCTGGCGCTTGAACTGGCTGACCCGTCCCACTATGACAATGAGCAACATGGGACGTCATCGGGTAGTGCTAGCAGGTCTGACCTGTTGGACCTTTTATATTTCGTACCGCATTCTCCGACAGCTCGGAGTTAGTCAAACGATACCACCTGCGTATCCAAAAGGTTTGTCGCGCCCAACTTCAACCATGTAGCACTCCAGGCCTATCAACGTACTTGGAGAGAGCGCATTGCTGTTCCCAGGGATCAGTATTCAAGCATTGTGCTTCCAGGGCGTTACAAGAGATGGTTAACACAAGAAATTGCAGCAAGAGAGAATGGGAATCAAATGTGACTTTTGTTTTAGCCTTAATGTACCCGAAATAAATTGCTGACCCATGACATGTTTTCATGTGGGTTGAAGCTTTGCTTTTGTTGTGTTTGAAAGATTCATGCTCAGCCATGTAATCGAAGAAATTAGTTTGAATAAAAGTGAATTATGAAAATCTTCTGCCTTGATTCTCATTGATTGTGATTGTAAGCGCAAGTGACGACTGTGAATCAACTCAAGAGATGTTTCCAAAGATTGCGACCGATCCTCAATGTGAGGATGCCTACGTATCCTTAAGAATGAATCAGGTCAGGCCGTAGTTCATGCCTAAAAATGTTGGTTAGGGTTCACTCGAGTATTTTCCCTCTCCTTTTGCGCTCTAAATTTTGCCTAGTACTGCCCTTTTCGGGTTTTCGGTCTAGCGAGCTTTCAATTGATGTTGTCTTGAATTTTGTCTAAGCCGCCCAATGTGGGTTTTCGACTTAGCAGACTTGCTCTAATTTTTGCCTGGCACTGCCCGCCCTTGCGGTTTTCAGTCCAGCGAGCTTCTCTCAGGGGTAGTATCTCTTGAGCTGATCCATGTTGACCAATGTAGAGAATTCGTTACCATCAAGATCGATGAGCTGAGTTGCGCTTCCAGACAGAATTTTCTTGATGATGTACGGCCCTGCCCATTTTGGCCGAAATTTCCCACGTGGATCGAAAACTGGAGCCCGGATCTCCTTCAGAACCATGTCTTTTTCTTGCAAATTCCTGGATTTGACTTTCTTGTTGAAAGCGCGTGCGATTCGACGCTGATACCCCTGAATGTGATACAAGGTTCTGAGCCTCCTTTCGTCGAATAGCATGAGTTCTTCAAACCTTGCGCTTTGCCAATCAGCTTCTTCGATGTCTGACTCTATCATGACCTGCAGGGATGGTACTTCAAGCTCGATAGGGAGAACGGCTTCCATACCGTAAACTAAAGAATAGGGTGTTGCCCCTGTCGGAGTACAGATAGATGTCCGGTATCCCCAAAGTGCTAACGGCAGCTGCTCGTGCCAGTTCTTTGCAGACTGAATCGTTCTTTCCAGTATTGACTTGATGGTTTTGTTGGCAGCTTCCACAGCTCCGTTGGTTTGCGGCCGGTAGACAGTCGACTTGCGGGCCTGAATCCCAAAATCTTCGAGAACTTCCGCAGCTCTTCCCTTGAAGTGAACACCATTGTCAGACACGAATGTGTGAGGCACGCCATACCGGTAGATGATGTTTTGCTTGATGAAGTGAGCAACCTGAACCGCTGTAAGAGTGGTGTATGAGGCAGCCTCAACCCATTTGGTGAAGTAGTCGATGGCGACTAGAATGAATTTGTTCCCGTTTGAAGCAGCTGGGGTGATCTTACCGATGACGTCGATGCCCCAGGTTGAGAAAGGCCAGGGTGAAGTCATGGAATACAGCTCTGATGGCGGTATGTGCATGAGATTGGCATGAATCTGGCACTTGTGACACCTCCGTACATATTCGATGCACTCAGTTTCCATCGTAGACCAGTAGTACCCTTGTCGCAAGACTTTCTTGGCAAGCATTGCCCCGTTCATGTGAGGGCCACAGACTCCATTATGGATTTCTTCCATGATTCTGGTTGCTTCTTCGCCGTTTACACAGAGCTTATGCATTCCGCAGTGGGATCTTCGGTACACTCTGCCCCCGCAGATAATGTAGTGAGATGCTAGCTTTCGGAGGGCTATCTGGTCCTTCTTGTCAGTTCCAGCCGGGTATTTGCCCTTTTCAACGAAGTTCCAGATATCGCGGTACCAAGGAAGACCATCGTCAGGCTCATCAATAGCCATGACGTGTTCGTAAACGGGCTTATCCCTTTGCTCAATCATGATTGGTCGGAGTTTGACTCCATTGGGTATCTCCACCATGGAGGCTAATGTTGCCAAAGCATCGGCAAATCGGTTGTTTAATCTAGGCACATGCATGAAAGTGACTACCTGAAATCGTGGAATCAGATCGTCAAGATCCTTATGGTAAGGCTTCAACTTGTCTTCCTTGACTTTCCAGTCGCCGTTTGCTTGTGAAACTACCAGGTTAGAATCTCCGATCACTTCCAACCTTTTGACACCGATTTCGAGGGCAGCTTCCATCCCTACGATGCAGGCCTCGTATTCTGACTGATTGTTGGTGACCTCGAAGTTTAGCTTGAATGCAAGAGGGATGTGATCCTTCTGAAGAAATAAGCAGAACTCCAATCCCGAACCCTTTCTGGTTGGCAGCCCTGTCGAAATATAACAACCATACATCATTGGTTGTTGTCATAACATTCTCATTGGGGAATTCGAACTCCACGTCTTCTGGTCCTTCTACCGGATGATCGGCCAAAAATTCAGCGACAGCCCTTCCTTTCACAGACTTCCGAGTCACATACTTGATATCAAATTCAGCTAGTAAAAGCAACCAGCGTGCCAGTTTACCAGTAAGAGCCGGCTTCTCAAACAGGTATTTGAGAGGGTCCATTCGAGAAATCAGCCTTCCTGAGTAGGCCAACATGTAGTGTCTTAGCTTCTTGGAAGCCCAAATCAAAGCCCAACAAACTTTTTCCAAGGGAGTGTACCGTTCTTCGCACCCTAACATCTTCTTGCTGATGTAGTAGACTGCTTTCTCACTTCCGCCTTCACCTTCTTGTGCGAGCATGCATCCCATGGCTGATGGGGTAACAGATAAGTACATGATGAGAGGTTGCCCCGGTGTTGGTGGCATTAATACCGGAGGGTTCTGTAGATAACTTTTTATGGCTTCAAAAGCTTGCTGGCATTTGTCGTCCCATTTGAATGGCATGCCTTTCTTGAGTAGTTGAAACATCGGCTCGCAAGTTGAGGTCAACTTGGCGATGAATCTGCTGATGAACTGAATTTTCCCGAGAAAGCTTCGCACCTCCTTTTCTGTCCGGGGCGGTTCCATTTCGAGAATAGCCTTGATCTTGGAAGGATCAATCTCGATGCCTCGTGTGGTGATCATGAATCCCAACATCTTTCCTGCCGTAACTTCAAATGTACATTTTTCAGGGTTGAGACACAATCGGTACTTGCGAATCCTTTCAAAGAACCTTCTGAGTGCGGGTAAGTGCCCTTCTCTTTCTTTGGCCTTGACGATCATGTCATCGACGTAGACCTCAACTTCCTTGTGAATCATGTCATGTAATAACGTTGTGGCTGCCCTCTGATAGGTTGACCCGGCGTTCTTTAATCCGAAGGGCATGACCCTGTAACAATAAGTGCCCCACTCTGTGGTGAAAGTAGTCTTCTCGCGGTCTTCGGGAGCCATGAGAATCTGGTTGTATCCGGAGAAACCATCCATGAAAGAAAGGAGTGCGTGTCCGGCAGTGTTGTCCACAAGTATGTCTATGTGGGGCAACGGGAAATCGTCCTTAGAACTGGCCTTGTTCAGATCCCTGAAGTCTACACAGACCCGAATTTTTTCGTTCTTCTTGGGAACCGGAACAATGTTTGCAACCCACTGAGGGTATTCTGTTACCATTAGGAACCCAGCGTCTATCTGCCTCTGAATTTCCTTCTTGATTTCTAGCACCCAATCTGGCCTCATTTTCCTCAGCTTATGCTTGACAGGCTTTGCATCTGGATAAAGAGGGATTCGATGCTCCACAATTTCGGGGTCGATACCAGGCATATCGGCGTGTGACCATGCAAAAATGTCCTCGAATTCTTTCAGGAGATCCGAGTGGGCTTTGAACTCTTCAGGAGACAGTCCGGAACCAATTTGAACCATTCGCGGATCGTTTTCATTTTTCAAGTTTATAGAAACAATTTCTTCTTTTAGAGGTTGAGCATGCCTTTCGTCTTCCCTTTTGATTAGAGATCGAAGTTCTTCCGGAATTTCTTCCTCGAATTCGATCCCCTCATCGTTGGGGTCAACACAATTTATTTCGGACACAGCAAGATAAGCAAAGTCTATTTCATTGATAGCAAATGCGGGGGCCCCAGGGGCGTGATACATAAGAGTGGACTCAAACTGGAAAGAAAAGTGATGACACGGGGAAATGATAGATACATGTTCGGGTGCAGACTTTGTCTCGGAGTCAATGTTAAACTCACTGCTAGACTCAAATTCAGTGCTAATGTAAGTGATTCTAGGTACAAAAGTGCAATTTTTATAAACACCATTGGCATCCACAATGAGTGTAGTGACATCTCCAAGGACATCCTGGCTCAGCATCATCAGCTTTACTTCCTCGGCAAACTCCAAGTCAGGCTTTAAATCAAACAACAACGCAGCAGGCCCGCCTTCTCCTGTACCTATCAGGCTTTCCTCCCCGAATAGCGATTGGAGATTCCCTGAGTCAAGAGTTTCGATCCAGTCAACTTGGAGTGCCTTAACCAATTCCTCCCTCTTCTCAGCTTCATCGTCACTGTCCCAAGTATCATTCACAAAGATTTCAAACCCTGGCAGTTTGGTCTTTGTTTCCATGTTCCAGAACGGTTCTGGTTCTCCCTGGTAGATAGCTTCTGGAGCTTCCACGAATTGAATGGGCTTTTCCTTGGTACCCGTATGCACCTTCTTTCTCTTATTTAATTTAGCTGACTCATAACCGAGACCGAAGCGGTGGTTATTCATCGAAAACTTGGGGAATTCAGCCATCCCCTGGTTGTTCAGACCTAGCCCCAAGCCGAGTAGGTACTCCATTTTTCTCATCATCTCTAGAGCAGTAGAGCTCATCGAGAAGTCTTCATCCATTTTGACGGTAAGAACCGATCCAGAAGTGTCGAAGGAGAAACCACCGAGGGCGACGTCTTCTTCTCCATGAGCAATCTCAAGCAATGGCGCGTTGTCGGGGACATGGGGACGGATCCCTGAATCTTCGTGAATTGTTAAAGTTCCCGTAGCCAGTCCGAGTTGGACTTTTTGGTGTAGGGAAGAAGGTACTGCCATGATATCTGATCGATGGAGCCAAGGCCTGCCCAGTAGCAGGTTAAAAGATGAAGGAATGTCGAGCACATGGAACTCGATGTCTGTTTTGAAGTTTTCAATGATTACTTCAATCTGGATGATTCCAGCTACGTCCCTGCGTGTGTTGTCATATGCGCGCACCCCGAGGTTGGATGGTTGAAAGTCTTTGTTCTTGAAACCGAGGCAGTAGGCTGTCCGTAGGGGTCATACATTCAGTGCGGATCCGTTGTCGAGTAGTACGACTGGGACCCATTTTCCCATGCATTTCAGAGTGATGTGCAGGGGTTTGTTATGACCGGCTCCCTCTGGGGGTAAATCCTTTTCAGTGAAGGTGACGACGTGCTTGGCACTAGCAGGGCTACCATGGTTTCTGGAGGGATATCAGGTGGTACCTCCATGTTGGACAGAGTTTTGATTAGTTTCTGACGATGTTCCCTAGATGAAGAGAGTAATCCCCAAATTGAGACTGATGCTGGAGTTCTTTCAAGCTGCCTTTGGACTAGTTCTTCCGCAGTTGCTCGGTTCCTTTGAGGTGGCTGAGTAGTGACTTCGGGTTCAACCGGAGTTGAACTTTCCTGAACGGGTTCGTCCCAAATGAATTCCTCTGGCCGAAGTCGGTGTGGAATGTTTCTCTGAAGGTTGGCCGGTTGATAGATTCGGCCGCTTCTTGTTACCCGATTGACGGTATCTTCCCAAAGTTGCTGGTTTTCACCCCAGAAATCTGCAAATCCTTTGCCGACTTTGCACTTACCAGCTCTGATGGCTTCTCTTTTCTGTTCGTGGTCTTGATCTTCAGACCATAAGTCAATTAAACTGTCTGGAGTTTTCTGACTATTGATCTTAACTGTTTCCAATTTTGCTTGCAGGTCTGCTACCTCTGAATCTAGCCAGAAAGATTGATCGAGCATGGACTTATTGACTGTCCACACTTCGTTGCTGCCGACTTGGATGTCAACAACCTCGTCTTCGTTCCATGTGTTTGTCTGCGAGCCAGTGCTCAGAACTGATATGTGGGAGTTATGCAAAAAGGGCGCGGATGGCCGCGGCAGAGACTCACCGATGATGTATGCTTGGGGGAGCCAATCTTGATCACTGA
>JAXBDA010009100.1:0-13294 GCA_036023075.1 Gaultheria prostrata
ACGAGAGTTCCATTGATAAGCATTGGACGAGAGTTCCATAGCTTGCTACTGTTACCCTTTGTTCTTCATCAATAAATTTTCCCTTTTCTTTCTTCAATTTTCCTCATTTCCGTCACAAATCGTAACATATATGCTTTGTGCGAGCATGAAAGACCGGATTAGCAGCCATGTAGGTGGCACTGATGTTATCACAATACAGAGAACAAGGTGTTGACGAGGAAACACGAAGATCACGTAAAATGTAACGGATCCAAAGAAGTTCAGCCGCTGTACTAGCAAGAGCGCGATATTCGGCTTCGGCACTAGAACAAGCAACTGTAGGTTGCTTCTTGCAAGACCAAGAAATGAGATTGGAACCAAGAAAGATACAAAACCCAGTTGTAGAACGATGCAAATCAGGACATCCAGCCCAGTCAGCATCCGAAAAGGCAGTAAGAGTAAGGGAAGAAGGAGACTCGAACTGAAGACCTAGCTCAAGTGTCCCTTTTATATAGCGAAGAATGCGTTTAACTGCAGTAAAATGTACTGTCCTTGGAGAGTGCATGAATTGGCATGCTTGATTAACAGCATAGGTGAGGTCAGGTCGAGTCAGTGTGAGATATTGGAGAGCACCGACAATTTGCCGATAGAAGGAGGGGTCCGATAAAAGATCGCCTTCATGTGAAGAGAGTTTTGAGCCAGAGGGCATAGGGGTAGAACATGGTTTTGCATCCACCATGTTTGCACGAGATAATATGGAGAGGGCATACTTTGACTGTGATAAATGGAGACCATTAGCTGTACGTTTGGCTTCAATGCCCAAAAAATAATGAAGATTTCCCAAGTCTTTCATGGCAAACTGAGTGCTAAGGGTATTAATGAAAGACTGAAGCAGCGAAGAACAACTTCCGGTTAAGATAATATCGTCGACATACACAAGGAGAACCATAGTACCAGTGGAAGAATGAAACACAAACATGGAACAATCTGCCTGACTACAAATGAAACCATAGTGACAGAGAAAGCTGCTGAATCGTTGAAACCATGCTCGTGGAGCTTGCTTGAGACCATAAATGGCCTTGTGGAGGCGACACACATGTGTAGGCAGAGATGGATCGCTAAAGCCCGGCGGTTGCTCCATATAGACCTCCTCAGATAGCACCCCATGAAGAAAAGCATTTTTCACGTCTAGTTGGCGTATAGACCAGTCTCGAGAAAGCGCTAATGAAAGGACAACACGAATTGTAGCAGGCTTTACAACAGGACTAAATGTCTCTGTAAAATCAACACCTTCTTGCTGGTTGTATCCTTTGGCAACTAATCGAGCTTTGAACCGCTCCACTGAACCATCAGGTTTTTCCTTGATTTTGTATACCCATTTGGAACCCACAACATTCATGGACTTGTGACGGGGAACGAGAGTCCAAGTTTGATTGGCAAGAAGTGCATTGAACTCATCTTGCATAGCTGCACGCCATTTTGGATCTTTTGTGGCCTGATGATATGTCGATGGTTCAAGACGATCAATGGATGACAAGGAAGCAAGCAAGGCATGTGGAAGAGGATGTTTAGTTGCCAAAAAGGAGCGTTGTTTAGGTTTGACAATACCATCTTTTAACCGAGTAATCATGGGATGAGTGGAAGGAGGTGGACGCTGCTCGGATGCCATCGGGGTGGTAGAAATCGTTGGAGATACGGTAGGAATCGGCAGCGTCTCAACAGGTGATGATGTGTTCAATTCACTTTCACTCAAAACAGAATCCTGAAATTCTGATGATGCTCCCGTAGACTTGGGTGGAATGGAAGTAGAATCAGATTGTTGTGGTGGCAGTGTCGATGAAGAGGAGGTGGGAGATGGAGGTAAATTATAACCTGGATAGCTAAATGGCATAGGTAATTGAACCCACTCATGATGAGACTCTGGGGTCACAGAATCACAAGTTGATGCTGCAAAAGGAAAGAGATTCTCGTCAAAAACAACATGACGAGAAATGTAAACACGGTTTGTGTCCATATCCAAGCAACGATATCCTTTATATTGACTGCTATAGCCCAAGAAAACACATTGAAAAGACTTGGGGCTCAACTTATCTTGCTTGTAAGGACCTAAATAGGGATAACAAGCACAACCAAATGTGCGAAGGACATGATAATCTGGTTTCACTCTGAATAGAATCTCATACGGAGATCGAGAGTTCAAGACGGGTGTTGGTAGTCGATTGACAAGAAAGGCAGCAGTAGTAAATGCCTCCAACCAGAATTTCTTGGGCATAGAACAATGAAACATTAAAGATAGTCCCATCTCGGTGACATGTCGATGCTTATGCTCAGAAACTCCGTTCTGTTCTTGAGTGTGAGGACATGAAACTCGAGGGCTAATACCATATTCATCCAGTATGCCTTTGAAAGGACCTTTTGTTAATTCCAATGCTCCATCACTTTGAAAGTATTTAATCTTGGTGGATAGTAAATTTTCCATCATGCGTTTGAAATGAAGAAAACATTGTGCACTATCACTCTTAGCTTTCATGGGATAAAGCCACACATAACGACTGAAGTCATCAATAAAGATGATATAGTAGCGAAATCCTGAAATTGAGGGAACCGGTGCCGGACCCCAAACATCACAATGAACCAAAAATAATGGATGAGGAGAGCAACGATTTGACAATGCAAAAGGTAATTTCTTACTCTTTCCCATTTGACAAGCAGAACAAACAAAACTTTTATTCAACGTCCCACAAATATCTAAACATTTATTGGAAGATAGAGAAGCAACAGTCTTGAATCCTGGATGTCCTAAGCGGTTATGCCAAACTTCGCTTGTAGTCTTTGAGCTGAAGAAGGCTGATTTTATTGAAGAGGGACCATCAGCGCCATCATTATATTGTGGACGTCTAGTATGGAGCTGCAAGGGGTAAAGATTGTCCTTGACTGGGCCTGTGAGAAGAACTTTCTCCGTTGCTAGGTCCTTAACATAATAACCACATGGAAAGAAATGAAAAGAGCAATTGTTATCCTTAGTAAATCTTGCAACCGATAATAAATTCTTCTTAATAGAAGGAACACAAAGAACATCTTGAAGCTGAAATGTGGAATTTAAATTTTGAAAATTGATATTACCGGTGTGAGTGATGGATAAGCCTGCACCATTTCCAACCATGACACTCTCTGTGCCTGAGTATTCTTGTGCTGGTTGTAGGAATGACATATCTGCTGTCATATGACTCGTTGCACCAGTATCCGGGTACCAACATTGATCATGGCTAGGTTGACCAATAGAAGAATATCCTGAGTGATTTACATTCATTGCTGCGAAAGACTGCTGCATGTGTCCCGGAGTGTAGGTCTGATTGAATCGAAAGCGACATTTTGCAGCACTATGGCCTTGCTCACGGCAGATCTGACATTTTCCCATGTATCGGTTACCCTGAAATTTCTGAGAACGACCACGATTCTGATTTTGAGAACGAGGTGATTGTCCATGATTCTGAGTTTGAGAATGAGGGAATTGTCCATGATTCTGAGTTTGGGAATGAGAATGAGAGAATTGACCATGTTGTGGGAAATTACCACGTGCACGTCCCTGAAAATTTTGAGTTCGCTGTGGAATTTGTGCAGCTATAAGGGCTGTGTCACCTACAGATGGAGTGGGCTGTGCAGATCTAGATGAGCGTTTCAAGCGTTGCTCATGACTAAATAATTGAGATCTGAGTTCAGCAAAGGTGGGAGGTGGTTGCCGATTCTCCATCATCACGACAAATGAGTCGTATTCTGGTCCAAGACCATTTAGAGTATGGCTAACCAATTCCTTATCAGGAACAGGATGTTCTATGGCAGCTAGCGAATCGGCCAGATGTTTAAGTCGATTAAGATAGTCTGAAACCGATGACGTACCTTTTTCAATCAATTGGATCTCATTTTGCAGTAGATCAAAACGTGCTTGGCTTTGTTCTTGAAACATGGAATTAAGGCTCTCCCAAACTTGATGTGCAGTTAAGAGTCCAACAATGTGTGAAAGGATGCTTTGGCTGAGAGTTGCATTTATGCAACTTAAAACAAACTGATCCATCCGGCGCCATGCGATGAAATCTGGATTTTCAGCTTCTTTTCCTTCGGTGGATACAATGGTTGCTGGTGGTGCTTTAATGGAACCATCAACGTATCCATAGAGATCATTGGCAACAAGAATAGGAATAAACTGACTACGCCAAAGGAGATAATTTGTGTCGTCTAACCTGATGGAGATGTAGCTGATAATATTTCCTAGTGAAAGGGAGGAAGACGACTGACCCAATTGTGAAGTTGATGAGGAGGAAGAAGAAGTCATAGTGGTGGCTTTTAACAAACTGAGTAGGGGTATCACAATAAGGAGAACGTGTGTTCTTTGAGCTCTGATACCATGAAAAGGAAAAGAAATAAGAATGGGAAAGAGGAAGCTTTGTATTTCTCTTCTTGTCTTATACAATATTGGAGTACAATATATATAATGATCTGTGGAAGGCTCTATAGCTACTATACAAGGAAAGAATCAATCAAATCCCCAAACTACAGGGATCAATCAAATCCCTCAATTACAGTATATTGACTCCTAAATTATAGCAATCAAATCTCATCACTTAACATATTCATTAGAATGTGACCCTTAAATACCAAGATAATGATACCTTTTTCGACTATCTTTCCTCGGTGAACCACAACAATCATGTCGGCATTCCTTACTGTGCTCAGACGATGGGCAACAATGACAGTTGTTCTATTTATCATTATCCTGCTCAACGCCTCTTGCACAATCCTCTCAGATTCTGCATCGAGTGCACTTGTTGCTTCATCTAAGAGTAGAATCCGTGGGTCCTTTAGAATTGCCCTGGCTATGGCAACTCTCTGCTTCTGGCCACCTGACAATTGGGTTCCATGCTCACCCACCATGGTGTCCAGTCCCTAAATCCAATTTTCAAAGTGAGATAACATAAAACAAAGTACGTAATCATTCTTGACCGTGATATCATTCATATACTTGACCCATCAGACAAAAAGTTGGAACCTGAGGTAGTTTATCAATGAACTTTGCAGCATTAGCTAGCTCAGCTGCTGCTTTGATTTCTTCTAAAGTTGCCCCCTCCTTCCCATATGCTATATTGTCCTTGATGCTGCACGTAAACAACACAGGCTCTTGGCTAACAAGACCTATTTTATCCCTAACCCAGTTGAGTTGGAACTCTTTGAGATTAATACCATCTATGAGGACTTCACCAGATTGTGGATCATAAAATCTCTGTAAAAGATTGATAATCGTTGACTTTCCGCTACCACTGTGTCCGACCACTGCTACTGTCATGCCACTTGGGATGGAAAGCGAGAATCCACTGAATATTTGCTCATCTGGTCTAGCTGGATAACTAAAATAAACATCTCTCAACTCTATATCACCACGAATATTATCCAATTTCTTGCCTGTTATGTCGTATGCTTCTATCTCAGGCTTCCTATTTATAGTCTCAAACATCTTGAATGCTGCAGCTTGACCTGCAGCAAATGCAGTCATGCACGGAGATGCCTGCCCAAGA
The DNA here is from genome assembly GCA_036023075.1 of Gaultheria prostrata. Classification (NCBI taxonomy): domain Eukaryota; kingdom Viridiplantae; phylum Streptophyta; class Magnoliopsida; order Ericales; family Ericaceae; genus Gaultheria; species Gaultheria prostrata. The sequence goes on from JAXBDA010009100.1 coordinate 5,547, forward strand.
GACCTAGAATAGCCAGATCACAAGAAACCCCATCAACAACAATTTGGGACAATATGTAGTTTTAGTTATGAAACAAACTTGTGATGCTTGTAACTTTCGGGTTACAATGGAATTACTCTCTATGTCACATTTTGTTTGCTTTCTATGGGAGGCTGTGTCATTTTGACCTAAAAAATACACTACTTCCCGAAATACTTTTTTCAAATTTTTTTACCATTCGAAAAATCTCAATGAATATTTTTGAACAACGCACAAAAGTTCAAATTTTTTTTTATCGAAAACACCTTTTTTTTAAGGTAATGATGACACGACTGATGTATGAAGCTAACAAAATTGGACGGATGAAGTAACTCTTTGGTACGCAGAGATGGTTTCAAAAGTGAAACTCACATGGAACCAATCATCACAGCAACAAATACATTGAGCACGTCACCTCCGGTGTATCCCTTGTCTAATATCATCTTTGCACCAAACCATATGGCCAAAGAGTAAGTGCATAATGAGACAAACGTAACTGCTCCGAAACCCAATCCAGCAGCTAAACCTTCTTGAACACCTGACTTGTAAGCATCCACAAGAGATTTGTTGTACTTGATTACAGCTTGCTTTTCCCCAGTAAATGACGCAACCTACATTATAAAAAGAAAGAAGAACATAAAACAGTATTCAAGCAAACACCAGAAATAACTAAACACATTTCAAGTTCTAACAAATTTAGAGTTTGGATGAATAACTTACAGTTCTAATTTGCAGTTCAAAAAAAAAAAAAAAAAAACTTACAGTTCTAATTGAGCCAATAGTCTGTTTAACCACAGTGGCTGCTTTTGCATAAGCAGTCTGCCCGCTGGATGCCACTTTGGATATGAAGATAGAAGTGGCTCCACCAGCTATTACAAGTACGGGAATGGAAGATAACAAGACAAGCGTAAGGAGCCAACCCTTGACGAATGCTATCACAAAGCCTCCCAAAAATGTAGAAACCAGCTGTATAACTTTTCCTACCTGCGTTGGAGCACAGTACACAAACATTTGAGAATGCAAGAAACCACGGCGTTAATGCATTTGTAGTTTGAGGAGGAATGGTGAAGTACCTTCTCACCCATAGCGTCTTGAATGAGAACAGTGTCACCTGACATCCGACCCACAACTTCACCTGTTTTTGTTTCTTTGTCAAAGAAACCTATATCTTGTCTCAGGATAGTTTTCAACTAAAGACCCCTTATTCTTGCTGCTTGTCGTTCTCCCGTTACCATCCAACAAGAAACCTCTAACAAACCCAAAAAAAAAGGTTAAGGAAAAAACCACTTGCCATTCAAAAAACTAATACAAATTCTTTGAAAGTTTTTCTTTACTTGACATTTTCTTGTTGGCCAATGGCGGTCTGTGTATGTGTGTGTTGGTGTTAGTGTATGTTGGATGTACTTACGGAGGAATGCTGCAACACCAACCCCCAAAGCCAAATAGACGAATTTCAATGATACCTTCAAACAAAATCAAGCAAATAATCAGTCATAATTTCTTGTTCCTACATATAACAAGAAAAGATCTAGGACATTCCAATATTCTTGAACTAAAATTACTTCAATGATAATGTAAAATCAAAAGTATTCGACATGGCAAAACTATGATTACGACTACAAAAATTTCAGGTGATGCAAATGAGAAAATTCTGACCAAGAAAATGCTCATTCAGTGATTGGTTTACCTTAGAAACTACGTGAACCACATCCTTATTGTTTGGGGTTTGTCCAAATGAATTAATTAGGTCGCCAAAAAGTACAGTCATAAGCGGCATGCATAGTCCATTGCCAAGAGCACCAATTGTACCAACAATCATGAAGACAGCATCTGTAGAATCTGCAAAGGAGAACAACTTGTGAAATGGAACCGTTTTTGTGCTCTCCTCTTTCTTATCCTTCTTCTGTTCCGTTTCAAGCTGACCCCCGTTTGTGGCGGAACTTGTCCCCGCCGCGTCTGTTTCAAGTTCAACTCTTTTCGATGTGGAGAACTCCTGCATATTTCCATCACCCTCCAACCCATTCTCCTGTGCCATATTACCAGCTTCAAGCTTGTTATCCTTCTCCTCTTCAAAGTTGATGTGGTACAATATTTCCAAACGACAAGACTGGCTGAAAAAACACAGTCAAACCATTGGGCTTCTATTAATAATGATAACACTAATGACTGCGAAATTTAGTATTTGGTTGCTATGGATCCAATAAATGTAAAGATTTTAAACACGATATTATCTGGTTTAGCTGCCACCTTTTTTCCTGGTGTTGGATTGTTTTGCACCCATTGTTGCCAAAATTACAGCACACACAAAAATTAAAATTAAAAGAAAGGCATGAACATCCAAGATTTTAGTACTTTTTTAACATACATACTTATATCATACCTATCTATCTAAACAAACATGTACATATAGATTTTTTTTCCCATTGAGGAAAACAAAGTAGATTAATTTATCTAGGAGGGTGACTTCTGATTCGTATCATAATGGTCGTTCGTTGAACATTTGGTTTCCATGCACGATCAGTTACTACTAGAGGCAGGATCGCGAAATGGGGGTCGATACCGATACTAGCTGTGTCTTGTGCTCAGGTCCCTCTGAAACACATGACAATTTATTTGTGAGTGTAATTTTGATGCAGCCATTTAGAATGCTGCATGCCAGAGAGGGGGTTTGCGGACTATACCCCAAGCGATTGTTAGGTATTCAGGTTTGGGCAGAATCTGATTGCAAAGGGAAAGGTACTTTCATGGGGGCGTGACCATAAGGATTCCAGACTCGCGACAGGTCTTGTATGCTATATCTGCATGGAAAGGAACTCAAGGATCTTTAAACAATTTAGGGGCGTGCAATGAGGTGGCTCAGTGCATTCTTTAGGAGTCGAGAAATTGCCTCTCATCTTGGAGAAATGGTAAAGCCCACTCAATGAATGTTCAATACGTTCACCGGTAGGTAAGTCAGTTCATGTTTTTTTTTTTGATCAGAAGTCAGTTCATGTTCATAAACACAAACTTGTTCACTACGTTTATCGCGCATTCATTTTCGTGTTATCAGAAAGAATGGAAGCGCAATCACCACGACCAATCAACAACTCAAAATGAGATAAAAAAAGGGGGGCATACTAGAGGCGCAGTTTTGGCTCTAGTTGATGGGAGCATTGACTAAGTGTACAGCAATAAATAGCAGTGATAATAAGGAAATTATGGCGGAGAGCAGCGAGACTGAGATATCTCACACTGGCCACTGGGTAAATCCTTAACCCTTCCTCCTCTTATTACGAGTGCAGAATATTCTTGTAAATTATGGTCGATACCTGGTATATAAGCAGTGATTTCAAATCCAAAGGTTAATCGTACTCTGACAACTTTACGGAATGCAGAGTTTGTTTTTTCAGGGTGATAGTGAGCAAAGTCAAGAGGGAGGATCGCATGTGGATCAGTCGGTTCCATTATGCATTGGTCTGTTGCCGATTCAATGACCAATTCACAGCCCATACTCGATCGCTATGAGTGATTTCGGCAGTTAAAAATTATTTTTAAAAAATACACCACCTCAACTATCAGTTCTGTTACATATCATTTGATACTACCAATATCTTTGCACCTTGATCGTTACTTATCCCGATACAGTTTTAACTGAAAAACCTTACTGGCTAAGTTACTGGTATGAGATCACAATCATCGACTAACCTCTGTTGTTGATCTCTTTGTTTGCCAAGTTTCTGTGGAAGGACCAACGGTACCCCACCTTTGTTTTTTGGGGAGAGGAAAAACTTGGATTTTCCCTTATAATTAATCTGCTGTTGTTGTTCTTCGTAACTCAGCAAAGTAAAATTTGGAGTACTGAACTCCTCTCAAAGTAGACTGGGGGTTGGTGGTGGTCTGTATTTGTAAGGACTAAAATTTGTTGTGTCCGTATAATATTCTCAGAATCAATATACACATAAAATAGGGGCCTGAATCTTCTCCCGTCCAACATTTGGACCGAATAAGACATTCGTCATCTACACCATGCATTGGCAAAATTAATGGTTCACCGGTCTGAAACATTGATCACAGCAAATAAATTGCAGACGAGGACGGTCTCTTCCTGTCCAAAAAATTAGACTGCACAGGATCCATTTCCTATAAAATAAATGTGCTGGGTTTTTATTTTACTCTGCTTGCGTTGAGAATTTGAATCAACATAGGTTTGAACGAACGTTGTATTCTAATAGGAATGTTCTTTGACTTCTTTCAAAGTTTTAAATATTTTATTTTACTTTACATTATTTGTGACGGAGGAGAGTGGCATAGGTTGCTTCATGAGCTGACTCTTCTTCAATTTCAAAGATCACACAGCAGACAGAACTTGATCCTCTGCTAAGATTTTTCAACTTTCAGGGTCTACCACTTACACATACAACAGTCATCTTTGTATGAAATTGATATTGATATACATACACAATATACATAATTGGAGATGATTGGACATCACATTTTCATTTATTCTCAAGATTCCTACGATCTAAATTAAGCCTCAAAGACAAACGTATGTATTTAATACAAAAATTACAACTAAAACATACTGTAAAAGTTTTTTTCAATCCTTTAAATAGATGGTTAAAGTTTAAAATCATATTTGTCGTCCCTTGGAAAAATAAAATATTATCATTGCATTTTAATAGTCATTGTAGACTCAGGAGCTTTAAAAGAATGTAATCAAAGTATCACCATTACTTGATCAAAAACAAAAAAAGTATCACCATTACGGTATCAAAACAAGAATAGGGGAAGAGAGGAGCTTAAAAGACTTCTTTTGTTGATTGGCTCGCAATTTTGATCTGAAGAAATAAGAAAAAAACGAATAGAACATTTGATGATTGTCATGTTTGAATATGTTGAGCAAATATTATTATGAATGTTACTCACGTTCATCGTAAGCAGTGACGGATCCAAGGGGGTAATGTGGGGGCACGTGCCCCCGCTGACCCCACTTGTCAATGAAAAAAAAAATTAATTTTGGAAATTAATTTTGTATATATATTATTTATGTTGGGATCATGTAACAAAGTAGGCGTGTTCTTAGGTGGTAAAGTGCACTGCCTCCATTCCGGAGGTTGCGAGTTTGACTCCTGGTGTGAAGACCCGTAAAATTATATTTATTTTTCGTAAATATCAATTGGGTAATGTGAGAAATTGAATGAAATGACAAAATTGACTAAGTGTTGGAGTGTTGGTGGGATATATGTTGATTGAGGTGTGTTTGGTTTACATAAGTCACTTTCGGACTTCTAGTGTAATTTTTAAAGATAAAGTGCATGTGTGTATTTGTGTGGTGTAGATGAGAGAGAGGACATCACTTCCTCCCCCCCATTTGGCCGGCCATCTATCTCTCTCTCCCTCCTCTCTCCCTCACTTCATTTACTCCATTAAAGCCCCATAAAATCTTCACAAAGTCTCACCTCCAAACTTACTTCCTTCACAAAACCTTCCTAAAATCTCGAGACCTACGCATTGATGTACTTATTTCACCCCGGTGTTTGAAGATTTTTGCTTGGAGTTTGGAGCTTGAGCTAGGGTTTCATACTTGGAGGTGATTTCTAGTCAAAATCCCAAGAGGTAGGGGAATCTCTGTCATTTCTCAATGCAATATGTTGATTGTTTGTGGGTATATCCCTATTTGTGTTCAAACCTTCCAAATCTTGTAAAATTTCATTGTGAGGTTTTGTTCTAACAAGGTTGTGTAGAATTCTATCTAGCACTTGCTTCCATACTTGAATTCCATGTCCTTTAGTTGTTAATTGAACCATATCATGCTACATTGCCTTTGTTTGTCGAAGCTTTGAAAGAATCATTGAAAATAGTGTTTTATTCACTTTAGAGATGGGAAAATGCAATATGAACCTAACCCATGAATCCTACATTGTACTCACTTATTGTTGGGTCCCAAATTGTTGGCTTAACTCACCTTCCAAAGTTCTCACAAAACCCTTGGATCAAAACCCATCAAAATCCCCTTAAGTTGGGCAAAATTTGGCTCGTAACCCAGTTGGATCGATCCAACTTTGCTTATGGATCGATCCACTTTGCATTTTTTTGGGAATAGACGACCTTGGATTGATCCACCTCTACCTATGGATCGATCCAACTACCCTTTTTGCTAATTTTTTGCCTTTTTGACCCTTTTGGCCTTCGATCGAGTAACGTACGTGCTATACTTGTTCCTATTGATTTGAAACACTTTGAGATGCCTACCATGAACATCATGAGAGATATTTGTTGAGTTCTTAAGTTCCCTTGGGGTTCAAGTGACGTGTTGACACTAAATGACGCGAGTTGACGGTCGTCGAACGAACTAGGGTTTTTTAGCGTTGATTTGAGTAGAGCTCTTGCATGAACACTTAAATGAATTGATTGAGCATGATGTGATATTAAATGATGAAAAGATTGACACAGGGCCCGAAAGAGTATGCCCGGAGTGACACGGGGCCCGAAAGAGTTTGCTCGGAGTGACACGGAGCCTATATGGCATGCCCGGAGTGACACAGGGCCTTTATGGTATGCCCGGATTATATTGAATGGAAAAATTGAATAAGACGCATGATGAGAGTGTTTAGAGAGCATGAGTGGTATACTTGGTATGTTTTGGACACAACGGAGTGATTGTTGATCTAATGTGACGAATCTTGAGCTACTCTTCTATGTTCGACTTTCCGTGACTTCTTTGGTTACTCTTATTGAATTTCCTTCCTTTGTTGTACCTCATGATTATCTCATTTACATTTAGAATAGGTAGATGTTTTCCTACTGGGCTAGTGATCTCACCCTTATAATTTTCAGGTACTCAGCAAGGAGGAACATGACTTGGTGTGTGGCGTGCATGCATGACTTCATTATTTTGAAAGCTAATTGGGCGAGTTACATGATCATCTTGGACTAGTACTATATTTTTGAAAAGATGAACGTTTAACTTGTAATTTATGTATTTTGACTAGAAATCTGTGAAGACTATCTGGTTTATGTAAACGATTCGGGTACACCAAACTTTGATTTTCGTTGACCTTGAACGTGTAATTTGATTTTGACCGTGGAAGGTGTTGACCTCCATGTGGATTATGTATTTAATTATGTTTATGAAATTTAGGGTGTTACAACTTGGTATCAGAGCCAGGTTCGAAAACCTAGGAACCGTGGGGAGACTTTAAGTCTTGGGGTTTAAACCACTGCATTAAATCGTTTATGAAATCGTGTTTTCTCATGCATTGCGTGTGCAGGGCCGGCCCAGGCCCAAGGCCCAAGAGGCCTGGGCCTAGGGCACTCAAAAAACACCCCAAAATGGGGGCACTCTCATAATTTTTATTAGTATGCATGGGTAGGAGTCTTTTAGAATCCAACAAGGAAATAAAAAAGCCCAATAGAAAAATAAAAAGGCCTAAAACAATTATAATGAGTATTGGGCCTAAATATTTTTGATAACCCGTGACAACAAAGATATTAAGATCACTCATCAGGGCCTAACTTTTTTCTCTTTTTATCCTTTGCTCTACTAGTTAAGGTTTCACCGTGCATTTTGTCTCCCTCTGGAATATATTGGCACTAGCAGTATGCCGTGTTTTGCATGGGCCTCCTAAATACTTGTAAAAACCGATATACACGTAATTTGGGTGGAAAGTTGTATATGAATGTTATTTATAAAATCCTAGATATTTTTCTTTAAAATTTCCTCATAAATAAGAGAATAATTAAGAGGATGG
>JAXBDA010009101.1:0-13291 GCA_036023075.1 Gaultheria prostrata
CGAGTGTTGAGGAATTGGAGTGGTGCGCCTTTGAAAGCGAGAACGATTATGTGAGAGAAAGCATTGATTTCTCCACCCCTTTGACTGAACAGGGGTAAAATGGTTACTCTATACAATCTTTCGTGTGGCTAACAAATACTGTCGTGGCAATAGCGCCACCCTTATAAATATTGAGGGCATGCATGTATGTGCCGTGTGTATGCATGAGAAGAGAGAGTGAAAAAAGAGAGATAGCAAGAAACATTTGTAATGTGTGTGTGAGAGAGAGAAAATTGTGAGAACATTGGTGAGTGTGGGTGTGAGATAAAAATGCATGTGAGCGTGGGCTTGGGTTGAGTATTTTTATCTCATTGTAACTCATCCAATGTAGTGAAATTGTTATATTTTCCGTGGACGTGCCCGATTTTGGGGAACCACATAAAATCGTTTGTGTTCTTTGTTCGGTTTATTTGTGTGTGGGTGTGTTTGGTTTGTTCGATCCTCTACATGAAGATCCCTGTAGCACATATTTCACAAAATACGAATTTCATTTAGTCTATTTGACTACCTCATAACACAATGAGTTCGATATTCTCTCAATGGGTAGATGTCAAAAAAGGAGGCAGAGCCGTTGATTCTCTGCTGAGTTTGGGAGAAGTCTCCAAGTGCATGCTCGAAGTCTCACAAATTATTGACTATAAGTTTCAGGTTTCAACAATATTATTGACATTACGTACCCCACATCTCATGCTTAGAATATACCCTCACAATACTCTTACCATACGCACGATTAGCCACCTCTTCTCTTTGAACCCAAATCCAGTACTACACATGTACTCTAATGGTAGCAAATCTAGACTCCAACTTATGTATAATAGAGCTATAAAATTGATACATATCCAATATCCAATAAAGAGGAAAATGAAGACAAGGAGAAGCTGAAGTTGGAAGCAAGTGAACTTTCTAAACGATCGAAAACCACGGACGAACTCTCAAATTCGGCCTCTCTATTTTCTCTTTGGAATAAAAGAACCCTCTAGCTAGCTCTCATATGTATTCGGCCCATCGAAAACCTCAAAGATTAAGTCTGACCCATAAATAAGTGGACCAATACCTACGTGTGCACATAAACATATTTAATTTAGCTAAAAAATATTACTCCATTTTTTTTAATTTAAGAATAAAGTCGGATGTCACACAGAATACTCGTTTGGCCACCATGAAGGACTTTGTAATATCAAGATAATAAGAAGTTCTCAAGGAGCACAAAAGACTCGGGCGGCCGATATAGCAGCATTAGGATAATTAAGGATCACAAGGGGCATAGAAGATTGGCCTAGCCACCACGACCCTAACGAAAGTAAAGAGGCTTCTAGCTTTGTATTATTTTTTTGCACGGCAAAAAAATTTCATTAATAATCGAAAGATTACAATGACTAATGGAAGCAAGGAGTAAGCAACATCAAGCTTAGTCCGAGACCCAAACCTAACGGGCCCAAGCCCAAACCCAAATGACCACAATGCCCATGTAGGAGTACAACACAGAAACCCCCCTAAGGCACCCCCAAAACAAACCGCAATCACCGACATGCCCTGCCACCACATCGCTTCTTTACATTAGGGATAGAAATTTAGGAAAAATAATAACATCAAGGGGTATTTTGGCTAAATAATTAAGCAGAATTATTTTTTGTCCTTATTCAAGATTTTATTGCATTTGTTAATTTTTTTTCTTTGAATTATTGCTTCATTTAGACGCGAGAAATTAAAGAGTAAAAAATTATAAATCAAACCATAAAAACTTTGTAAATAAAGACAAAGTAATCCAAAAATTCTTATGTTTTGAATTATTTTTGTCTATATGCTCTGTTTGGAACTTATGGAAAGTGAAGAAAGAGAAAAAAAAATGATTTAGAAGGAAAATGGGAGAAAATGAGGGTGAATTTTTTTACTGTTTCTATAATTTTATTTAGACATTTTCTCTTATTTTTTCTCTCCAACCAAATAAAAAAAGAATTTTTTTTTTTAAACTTTCTCTTCCTTTCTCTTCTTTTTCCTATTTTCCAAACAGAGCATAAATTTTGAGCAAGGATACTAAATGTGCCTTCCCAACGCTCCTCCACAACAAACAAAGAAAAAGGTCCGATCCGACGAGTACGCCGTTTGTAGTTTCTCTGGCTACCAGATTGGATTCCTTCACTCTTCTCGCAGGTACTATTACTAATTCCTCTCTCTCTATCTATCGACACCCAACCACACACGCATGTGCGCCCCTGTTTATTTTGATGTATATATTACAGTAAACTTGCAAATTGCTGATATTATATTAGCGTAATTGATTAATACGGAATCAGATTTAGGGTGAGGGAAAGCAATGAGCCTGCAATTGGGAAGCAAAAATATCTTTTACGGTTTCGATTCTTGAATGTACCCAGATTTTTTCCGATTCGAAAGGGCTCGGGTATTGAATGCCCCCAAATTATTTTCTGTAATTCGGACTTTATCTATGCTTTTTGCATTGTGAGTTAGGTTCATGCTAAATATGTAATCTGGTTTCTGCTACTCATAAATAATTATCATGATAATATTGTTCGCGGGGAACATCCAATATGCAATTTGAATTTTTTTTATGATGATAGATTTATTTTTCTCGAATTGGGCAATGTAAAATCTCTGCTGTGGTCGATTTTTATGCACGTATGATTTGCGTCTGTAATTTACTCTTCCTTCTTATTTTGATATCGTAATTGGTGGTTAGTTATGTGCGCTTGTATGTGAAAACCATCAGATTATACGTGAAGAGCATTAGAGTAAAAAAGTTACTACTTTGATACCCTCAGGCTATGTTGGGTTTAAGGAATTTTGGAGGGACAGGAAAGGATTAGAAAGAACATGAAGTGAAAAAGCTATATCTATTCTTTCATTTTCTTATCGTGTCCGATTCCCTAGATAAGTTCTACCCAAACTCCATGATCCAAACACAGCTTTAGAGTGTGCGCCTACGGTCTTTTGTATGCCAGTTTCTATTTACTGGACGCCTCTCCTCTCCTTCTACATTCAGCTACACAAGCTATTTCTCGTTTGCATCAGAAAGGCCTCCTAGGCTTCTAGACATCATTCTGCGTGAATTTCTAACAAATTTCTTGTACAAAAGAGGTTACATGTCTTCTGAAGGAGCAACGAGTTTCTTATATTTTTTCCTGTTAATATCATGCTTGTTGCCCCTTTCAAAAACTGAAGAGCAAAGTGGTTTGATGTAACACTATCGTGAGTTCATGACCATATGAATTTCTAAATATTCGGTTGTGTGTTCGTGTGCACCATATATTGACTGCTTGTGGTCAATTTTCAATGAAATCCACATAATTCAGTAAAGAGAAAATGATCAACAAGTACAAGGAGTTGAAAATATTTTCAGATTGTTAGGAATTGTTGAGTTTGCTGCAGACTTCTTGAAATTTGAAATACATGGAAAGACTTCAATTCATTGTGATTCCAATTTAGTTTTAATTCCCTCAAATTTTCAGCATAGATAGCTAAATGGTAAATATCATTCACGCCGTTGGGACCATGTTGAAGGCTTCATAGCACAGCTCAATTCTTTTACTGGACTGTGTGTCCTTGTCGGTCTCTCTATGTTTTCTCTCTCCCACTCTCTGCGTGTTTAACCAATTCTCTTTTCAATAAATTGTTGCCTACTTTTGTTCACTAGCTGATGGGTGTTCACTATATTATTTTCTGATTTTGTTTTTCTTATTCTTTTTGTTTACCTATTGTTTCTAAATTCATTGCTATTAGAGCTTCACGGTTTGGAAGAGTTCTGTGACGTTTAAACCAGTAATATTAGCAAATAAGAGGTAGAGAAGTACTTCTGTTCGTGAAATGATCTGTTGGAAAAAAACTCAATAGTTCTATGAGGTTTAAACCAGTGATATAGCAAATAAGAGGTAGAGAAGTACTTTTGTTCATGAAATGATCAGTTCATTCAGTTGGAAGAAAACTCAATATGAACCCTCTTGGACATTGAAGGCCACGACTTTTGTGCTTGGGGGCGTTTTCCAAATCTTTTGCTTTCATAAAATTAAGAAGTAGGTGAATAAACCATTAGTAATTTGCTTTCCGTCTTAGGTATCCAGTCTGGAATAATACTAATTCTTATTAATAAAGACACCACATGAAAAGTGATTTATAATTGTGAGAGTTTGTTATTTATATACATTGTGGGATTTTGCTAACGTCTCAAAATTGTTTAGCTATGTAACAAATTCTACGGTAAGAAATGTGAAAGATATGGCCGTGTATCTGGTTCCTTCCCTAACGCAGTAATTTATGGCGATTAACATGCGAGAGTATCTTCGCCGAAGTGTTTGTTATCTTTCTATTCTTCTAATATGCATATTTTCCATCCGCTATAACTTTTAAGCATTTTTTATTGTTCTATGGATATCGGAATTGAATTAATCTAAGTAAAGGTGAAATTCTCGCTTTGGACTCCCAAATCCAATCCTCTGCGATCGCTTATAGTTTCCCCAATTTTACTTGAGAAGAAACTTGGACTGTTTTGACTTTTGTATATTTTAATGTCACTGCATTGGAATGGCTAGACAGATCCAATACAGGCTCTTTCCTAGAAATACTTGGTGCAGAACATGGCGTGTATTAGTGTGAGTGAAAGGGTTTCTCCTCTTGCCTTCTTGTGTGTGATAGTGTCCCTGTGCTTTTCTACTCTTTTTTTCTTTTAGTGTTGTTGGGTTAAAGGTTATTTTTTATTTTTGTTGGTAAGTTGCTAATGAGCTGGTAAAAATGTGAACGGATCGTGGGGCAATCAGAAGCTCACCTATGATTTTGCAACAAGGGACAACTGTGGGTATTGTTGGATTACGAGTCAAATCCTTTTTCTACTTACTTGGTTCATGGGTGCTTCAGCCTTGTGGGGGAAGTGGTTTTGCACCATTCATTCTTTTAAAGAAGGTTTAGCAACATTCTGTAGAGTGTGCTACCAGCAGTGTCGTGTCAAAGGAAACATAAAATTCCTTGGTGGTTTGGGCCGTCACAATGGTGTTGGGTGGGTGATGAGGGTTCAGTAATTGTATGACGGTTGTTCTCACCTTAGTTATGGTAGCTTTGCTCTCTCATTACTAGCAAAAAAAAAATCAGATTCATTTTACAGTAACTCTTTTTGAGTATAATGTATCGACTACATGCATGGAGATGAAGTTCAAATGGTTTACCTAGCCCAGATATTAGCGAGATCTGTGGAGGCGCAGGTAAAAGCGTTTTTGCAATGCACCACGTATTTGGTGCTGTTTTATTTCTTAGAAAAGGTATCTATAAGTGCATCCTGTACAGACAAGGCATCCATCCCGCCAACCTGTAGGAGAGCATGAACTTTTTAACAAATTTCTCTAATTTGATGTAGTAGAGGACCCATCAGCAGTTTGAGATCTATCTCTTTAAACGGCTGCACCATGTAAAAAAACACAATGACAACGTTTAGTCTCTAAATGTGTACATGCTAAAAGTGAATATCCCAAACACAATACGGTGAGCAGATCCTTAACTCTAACTCCGGGTACAATTAGTGAGATACAGGAGCTTGATCTTCTGGAGTTCTGCCAGAACATCCCTCATGTTCATCCTCTCCTTAGGTGCTTCTGCAGAGCATCTCAAAGCCAGTTCCATGATGGCCGATACACATAGAACCTTTGCAGCGTATTCTTCTTCATTTGGCCTCAGCAAATTGGCATCAATGATTTCGGCTACTCCAGTAGCCATTGAATTATCTACCGACTGCTTCAATCCCAAATCCCCATCAAACATTGGATCAGTGGGCTTTGTTCTTGTAAATGTCTCCATTAACATGATGCCGAAACTGTACACATCACACCTTGTGGACACTAATCCTTCGAATCCGTACTCTATGTTATATTAATAAGAAGAACTATTAGGGTTAGGAAAATAGAACTGTCACTCAAATTGATACTTGAACAAGATAAACTTTAAGCATAGATGAGAAAAAGAAGTATATCTAGAATTGCTACCTGGCGCAATGTAGCCTATTGTTGCTAGTGTCTTTGTATGTGCAATGCTTTCACCATATAAGAACTTTGCAATTCCAAAATCACTCACATGTGCAACCATATCACTGTCCAAAAGTACATTACTTGGCTTCAAATCGCAATGAACCACGGTCGTCGAGTAACCATAGTGAAGGTATTCCAAGGCACATGCCACGTCTATCATTATCTCCAACCTTTTCAAGATGTCTAAGAAATAGTTGTGAGAGTACAACCATTTTTCGAGGGTGCCATTTGGCATGTACTCGAGTACCAAGCCTTTGAAATCAGGGGTTGAGCAACTACTGATGACTCCCGTGAGATTTCGGTGACGAAGGTTTCGTAGAATTTCACATTCCGTATCAAAACTTCTAAAAGCACCTTCTAGTTGCAGGTTGAACACCTTTACGGCCAATACTGTCCCATCTTGAATTATCCCTTTGTACACTGAACTGCAACTACCCATTCCAAGCAAGTTGCTTTCACTAAACATATTTGTCGCTCTTAAAAGCTCATAGTAAGCAATTCTTCGATGACTTCTCTCTATCGACATATCCATTTGTGCTGGATTTTCATTTCTCCTTCGCCATCTTTTAAGTGCAAATGTGATGGCCATAGCAAAAAAAATGGATCCAATTGGCAGAAAAATGTACATAAGAAGCAACAATCTTCTTTTCCTTGATTGATGAGGAGAACTTGACTGGCATGGTGGCACATTCAACCTAGGAGAGCCGCATAATGCTTCATTCGACATAAACGACTCGTTTGTGAGGCTAGTAAATGGTCCTCCACTAGGAATTTCTCCACTTAATCTATTAAAGGATACATTGAAATACTTTAGCTGCAAGAGTGCCTCTAAAGATTTGGGAATCACACCGGTGAGGTTGTTATGAGATAGGTCTAGGGATTCCATGCTTAATAACTTGCCAAATGTTTGAGGAATGGAACCCTTTAGCCTGTTTTGTTGCAGATAAAGAAACCCTAGGCTTAGTATACCTCCAATTGTGCTCGGGATTTCACCTGAGAATTGATTCAAGGATAGATTCATCCACACCGCAACCTTGAAATTCCCAAGTTCCGACGGTAGATTTCCACTTAAAGAATTCGAGGACAAGTCGAATCCCAAGAGGTCTTTGAGGTTGCAAAAGCTTTGGGGAATATTTGATGTTAATTTATTGGAACCAAGTTTAACATATCTTAGAGAAGTAATATTTCCTAAACATTCTGGCAATGGTCCCGAAATTTCGTTTTGACCCAAGTTTAAACTACCCAAATGGTTTAAATGGCATATATCAACTGGAATGGGCCCTTGTAATCTGTTCTCGTACAAAAAAATTAGTTGGAGGTTCGATAGACCTTTGATTGTCGTCGGAACGGACCCAGTCAAGTTATTGCGACTTGCAGATAAAGTGATCAAACTACTTAAATTACCAATTTCACTAGGAATTTTACCCTTGATTTCACAACCACGCAAGTTAATCACTTGGATAGAAGAGGAGAGATTTCCGACTGTCGGCGGAAGGATGCCATTCAAAGGATTATCTAATAACTCCAAGATTACTAAATGTCTGCAATTTGTCAAGAAAGTGAAGATGCTCAATTCTGAGGATGAAGAAGAATAGTCGCCTGTTAAGTGATTTCCCCATAAGAAGAGTCTCTCTAGGAGTTTTAAATTCCCGAGTGAGTCTGGAATTGAGCCAGTGAATGCATTGTCACCAAAGTCAAGATTTACGAGGTTGGTGGCATTTGAGATGGAATTTGGAATAACTCCGCTTAGATTGTTTGCTGCAAGGTAAAACAATTCAAGATTGGGACTCCAAAGGCCTAGACTCGAGGGAAGATTGCCTGAAAGGTGATTAGAGGAAAGACTAATAATTTGCAACTGTGAAATGTTGAAGATTGTTGCTGGGATGGGGCCTGTTAAGCTGTTGTTGGATAAACCTAGGAACCACATATTGTGAAGAGTACTCATCCCATGTGGTATTACACCTGCCAAATTGCTGAAAGTCAAAAACGTTTTATACTAGGAATTTTAACAAGAGATCCTGAAACTTATCATAAACCAATACATACACAAAAGGACTTTGACAAGCTGAAATGAGCGGTGCAATATGGAGAATATATCGATACAGCGGATTAAGAAACTTACGACACACTACGGGAGTGCAAAATACTCCCTCTGTTCCAATTTGGTTGCTCATTACGAATATCCGTACCATTTTTAAACATTTATAACTTTTTATTTATAGTGTTTTTAAATTTTTTGAAAATTTTGTCTTATAGAACTAATTGAGATCAATCAAATAAGATCCATATTGCATATAAAATACATTATTGATTGAAAACTATAAGAGTTTTAAAATGACACATAACCGTAGTGAGCAAACAAATTGGAGCAAAGGGAGTAACATAATACTAGTACCGGGCAAAAACACATGCTCAATACCAATTACCATATGCTATTAAATAGACTCTCAAAGCAAATGTTACATATTCAGTTTAATTAGAAAAATTATCACTCTTCTTGCTACTTTTTTTTTAACTGAATTTTTCTACTTAATTAGGTAAATTTACTTATTATGTTGGTGGCCTTGCTTCATAACAATTTCCGTATTCCTTTTGACTCATAATCCAGATAAATATATTAGGTGCACCAATTTCTCATTGTTAGTGTTAGCCGTCTCTAATCCTAGACTCATAAGATTGGATTCATTTTTTTAGTATTTTTAAAATCCTTCATTAAAAAGGTCAGTCGCTTCCATCATCGTATTCTTTTTGTAGTGACTATCAAGTTAAAATTTATTGGCTCCCATATTGGTCACATAATTTTATATCTTAAGGCCCTATTTGGAAATTAGGGTAGGGATGGAAAGGGAAGGAAAATTAAGAAGAAAGTGGGGAAAAATGAACTTCTTTTTTAATCTTTTTCTTCTTTCTCTAGAAACCAAACAATGGAAGACATTTTTTTTCAAATTTTCTCTTCATAACTGGGACTAAGTCTAACATTATCCTAACACTAACCATTTCTTTTTCCAAGTTTCCAACACACCCTAATTAAATTGATTGCAAACAAATTATCTAATTCAGATGATTTTTTAAAAGACCACCCAGATAATTATTTTAATATTTTTAGATTGGCTCGAATTATTTGTGTGGGATCCGAAGTGAGCCCCCACAATCATCTATACCATCCGAAAGCATACTAAAGAGAGAGGAGCAAAAACAGACATACCACAATTGTGAGGGGGCAAAATTGGAAAAATGAAGCCAAATTGGCTGAGGGGCAAAATTGAAAAAACTAGGCCAAAATTGGCAAGCCACCAAATTGAGCCCACTGCCTCTTTTATGTAAACTAGGAATGAGTCCACGTTTGCACGTGGTAAATGTATGGTATGTTTGCCCGTTGTGAAAATATATCATGTTTTGAAGCCGAGGTTTGAACGAGCTGGTAGCTTTGGTCAAAAGCTTAGGTGTATAAGTGTATTGATCTGCAAAAGAATCAATAACTCAGAATTAATTCTGAGCAATCTCAGTTTCAATACTTAGGTTTGAGATAGGAAGTTTATAAGCCTGTGCTTTGCACGAAATTAAAGCCCGTTAGTGTTTGCCCATTGGTAAAAATTAAAGATGTGCATGCTATGTATTTTGTTGGCTTATCTATCATTTTAGTCCCTACAAAATACACCAACTTTTAATTTCATCCTTACAAAATATTTTGTGTCAATTTCGACCTTATAGTTTCAAATTAATTTCAATTTTGCCCATCCGTCAATATAATGACGAAAATGCTTATGTGGCAAACGGAAAATATTTAAAATACCAGAAAAATATTTAAAATACTGGAGGATTTATTATTCTCCAAAAAATGATAAAAAAATATAATATTTTTTTTAAAAAATACCGGGAAAAAGTCATTAGACAAAAAGTTTATGAAATTTTTCTAATGACTTTTTTTAGAGATTAATCATTCGTATAGACGAGAGGAATCAGAAAATATAAAAATATGAGTCGAAGTTAAAAAAAAAAATTCATATATGAAGACACTTGATATTATAAAAAAAAGAATAGTAATTCCTCTCGTCGATAAATATGGGCCGAATTAGACAAAAAGATTTTTCAAAGATGAAAGAATACCAAATAGCTTTTCTTTTCTTTTCTTTATAAAGTGTCGATTTTGGCCCAAGGGATTTTTTAATTCTCCAACCTTGGTTGGAGTCCTCTCTTTTCTCCCTCCAACTTGATGTACCCATTGTCAAATTTTATTGCCGTTTCAAAAAAAAAAAGTGTCGTCTTATATGAACTTTTTTTAAATTCGGCCATATTTTATACTTTTCTGATTCCTCTCGTCGATATGAATGATTAATCTCCAAAAAATCATCAAATAAATTTCATAAACTTTTTGTCTAATGAATTTTTTCCGGTATTTTAAAATTTTATAATTTTCGTCATTTTTTTTTAGATTAATCATTTTTTTCGGGTATTTTAAGCATTTTTCCTTCATTTTGAGCATTTTCTGGTATTTTAAGCATTTTCCGTTTGCCACATGAGCATTTTCCGTCATTAATTTGATGGAAGGGCAAAATTGAAATTCGTCTGAAACTATAAGGACGAAGTAGACACAAAATATTTTGCAAAGATGAAATTGAAACTTCGTGTATTTTGTAGGGACTAAAATAGTAGATAAGCCCATTTTTTTACTCAGTTCAATAGGTTTAGAAATAATATTTTCTCATCTATAAAAATAAAGCAGTTTGACAATGACAACACACAAATACAATTGAGGACTAAAGAGGAAAAAAATAAAGCCTGGGGAGTTTGACAATGACAAAACACAATAAAGTAGTAGGGGCCCAAGCGAAAACAAAAGGGGAAATTTCGCAATTGTATACAAAGAGCACCAAATGACCAAAAAGCCAAGGGGAAATCCTGTAATTACCAAAATCAGAGAAGGCAAGTAAGAAATTGGAGGGGTAAAATCGTCCAAATTGAGACAAATGTGGTAAGCCATGGAATTTGCTATTGCCTATTATAGGGCATCTGGTAAGGACATGTTATAATATATATATATACACACACACAAATTATTTGTGTGGGAAGAAGTGAGACCCACATAATCATGTACATCATACAAGAGAAAGAAAGAGAGATAAGCACAAAAAAAAAGAAGACAAAAGATCAAAATTGTGAGAGGCTTGAAACTTTTTGTGGTCAACGAATTCCTTTTTGAAGAATTCACAACATTTAATTCACAATCGAAGGATCGCAAAGTTATGTGTGAGTTCACCTTAAGACCCAGTTTCTCGATCCAAACCGCTTGTCATCTAGAGCTCATCACTTGAACGGTCATCCATACAAAGGATGAAATTAAGCGGAGATATGTATCATATTATGAAGAATAACCTTGTTTGACATCATCATCTTATTTTTTCTATAGCTAAGATGTTCCTAAATGTTGCTATTACTACCATTTTTTGTTTTGTTTTCCTGAATGGTGTTCTCCAACGATACCAAAGATTAAAGGGTCATTAAGGTGAGGAAAATTCAAGGGGGACCCAAAACATGCAAAATTTAGTACGTTTGTTTTTTAGTCATACAATTAGAAGAAACTAATATCATTCTAATCCGAACTAAAATCTTCAATAAATTAAAAGCTCTGTTCCTCCTTAGAAGCTAGCTGTCCTGTAGCTGCTTCTACTTGATTATTGGTTAAAAATAGTGATCTTAAGCAAAATTGGGAACTGCAAGTTGCACATATGTTTTTTGAAAGTAGAAGTATTTAAAGTTTAAGGCGACATACACATCCATGTCAAGATCAACTAAATAAACTATTGAAACTATGTACCTTACCTGATAACTTATTGTAAGCAAGATTTAATCCTCTGAGTGAAGTACAGTTGCTGATGTATCGCGGAATGCTTCCTGTCAGTTGATTATTGCGAAGTGAAAGAACTTCAAGCTCGTCCGAGCTGCATATGTCCATTGGAAGAGAACCAAATAACTGATTATATGAAAGATAAAGCTCTTTTAAAGAAGTGATGTTAAACAATGAGGTTGGTATAGAACTAGTGAGATTGGCGGATTTGAGAGATAGTATCTCTAAACTACGAAGGTGTCCCATCTCCGATGGAATTTCACCTGCAAAGCAAATTTACAAATTTTATGATGCCTCTCTTGAAATGATATTTATAATGGAAAGTAAAAAGAAAAAAGAAAAAATACATAAAGCTACGGTTGAAATGAAGATTCAAATTTAATTTGGAAGAACTCTATGTGTATGTGCGGTATACCTCCTTTAAGTTGCAAGAAATCCATAACAATTGCATAGGAATACATTTATAAAAAGAGAAAATATTATTTACACCGCCAGTGTAAAACCTTCTTTTTCTACCACCATCATATGTGGGTCCCCCGTGAGTTAATTATTTTGATATGAACCATTCATCTTGTATGGCCCGTAAAGTAGTGCATTCAAGTAAAATATCAGTTTGATCGGACATCGATAGATATATAAAATTTTGAATTTTGTTTTGCGAAATGGACGGTTAAGGACAATTTAACTTTAAAATCCAAGATCATCCATTTTACATAACAAAATTTAAATTTTGATATACCTGTCAATGTCCGATCAAGCTAATTTTTTGCAGGGATGTGGTATTCTGAGAGCCCTACCAGACGAACGGTTCAGATCAATAAATAATACACATTGAGGCCCAAAAAGTGGTGGTGGAAAAAGGAGAATTTATACCGGTGGTGTAAAGAATGCTCTCTCTAATCACTACTACTAAAAAAAAAACTAAAAAGATCATAGCTACTTTTTGCCAGTAATCTTTGGTTATTAAAAAACTTTCGTTTGTCAGTATTGTTATATAATATGTGCTACGATGGGTGAGTTTCCCATTTGATTTTATCTTGATAAAATCAAGATTTGATAAAATCTAGTGTGATTTTATCAAGTGGGGAAAAAATTTGATAAAATCTGACATTTTGCATAGTTTCATAAAATCTGAGATTTTTGCAACATCTCTGATTTTATCAAACTTCTTCCTCACTTAATAAAATCACACTTAATTTTATCAAATCTTGATTTTCAAGTGGCAAACTCACCTTATATATACTCCCTCCGTCCCAAATTGGATGTCCATTTTTAATACATGTGTCATTTTCAATTGCTTATATCTTTCAATATGAATCTCTAAAAATATCCAATATGGAACTTATTTGATAGTTCTCGACTAGTTCTATAATACAAAGTGTTC
>JAXBDA010009102.1:0-13288 GCA_036023075.1 Gaultheria prostrata
AGGTGGTGTTAGGTTGATTGGTGCAAGTTCAAGCTCCTTTTCACAATCCTCGGGTAACCATGATTGGTCCGTTTCGTCATCGGGAGTGCCCGAGTGCATCCCGGGTTCAAAATCGGGGTGTCTACATCATGGCTCCCGAAGACCGTGAGAAGACTACTTTCACCACAGAGTGGGGCACTTATTGTTACAGGGTCATGCCCTTCGGATTGAAAAATGCCGGGTCAACCTATCAGAGGCCAGCCACGACATTACTACATGACATGATTCACAAGGAAGTTGAGGTCTACGTCGATGACATGATCGTCAAGGCCAAAGAAAGAGAAGGGCACTTACCCGCACTCAGAAAATTCTTTGAAAGGATTCGCAAGTACCGGTTGCGTCTCAACCCTGAGAAATGTACATTTGGAGTCACAACTGGAAAGATATTGCGATTCATGATCACCACGCGAGGCATTGAGATAGATCCTTCCAAGATCAAGGCTATTCTCGAAATGGAGCCGCCCCGGACAGAAAAGGAAGTGCGAAGCTTTCTGGGGAAAATTCAGTTCATTAGCAGATTCATCGCCAAGTTAACCTCAACTTGCGAGCTGATGTTTCAACTCCTCAAGAAAGGCGTGCCATTCAAATGGGACGACAAATGCCAGAAAGCTTTTGAAGCCATCAAAAGTTATCTTCAGAATCCTCCAGTACTAATGCCGCCGACACCGGGGCAACCTCTCATCATGTACTTATCAGTTACCCCATCAACCATGGGATGCGTGCTCGCACAAGAAGGCGAAGGCGGAAGCGAGAAAGAAGTCTACTACAGCAGCAAGAAAATGGTAGGGTGCGAAGAACGGTACACTTCCCTGGAGAAGGTTTACTGGGCTTTAATTTGGGCTTCCAAGAAGCTAAGACACTACATGTTGGCCTACTCAATAAGGCTGATTTCTCGAATGAACCCTCTCAAATACCTATTTGAGAAGCCAGCTCTTACTGGTAGGCTAGCACGCTGGTTGCTTCTACTTGCTGAATTTGATATCAAGTACGTGACTCAGAAATCCGTAAAAGGAAGGGCTGTCGCTGAATTTCTGGCCGATCATCCGGTAGAAAGTCCAGAAGATGTGGAGTTCGAATTTCCCGACGAAAATGTCATGACAACGACCAACGATGTATGGTTGTTATATTTCGACGGAGCTGCCAACCAGAAAGGGTTCGGGATCAGAGTTCTGCTTATCTCTCCAGAAGGATCACACATTCCGCTTGCATTCAAATTAAACTTCGAGGTCACCAACAATCAGTCAGAATACGAAGCATGCATCGTGGGGATGGAAGCTGCCCTCGAAATCGGTGTCAAAAGGTTAAAAGTGATCGAAGATTCTAACCTTGTAGTTTCCCAAGCAGATGACGACTGGAAGGTCAAGGAAGACAAGTTGAAGCCTTACCATAAGGATCTTGACGATCTGATTCCACGATTCCAGGTAGTCACTTTCACACATGTGCCTCGATTAAACAACCGATTTGCTGATGCTTTGGCAACACTAGCCTCCATGGTGGAGATACCCAACGGAGTCAGACTCCGACCAATCATGATTGAACAAAGGGACAAGCCCGTTTACAAATACGCCATGGCTATTGATGAGCCTAACGATGGTCTCCCCTGGTACCACGACATCTGGAACTTCATTGAAAAGGGTGAATATCCGGCTGGGACCGACAGAAAGGACCAGATAGCTCTCCGAAAGCTTGCATCTCATTACATTATCTGCGGGGTAGACTGTACCGAAGATCCCACTGCGGAATGCATAAGCTCTGTGTAAACAGTGAAGAAGCAACCAGAATCATGGAAGAAATCCACAACGGAGTCTGTGGCCCTCACATGAACGGGGCAATGCTTGCCAAGAAGGTCTTGTGACAAGGATACTACTGGTCTACAATGGAAACTGAGTGCATCGAATATGTGCGAAGATGCCACAAATGTCAAATTCATGCCAATCTCATGCACATACCGCCATCAAAGCTGCATTCCATGACTTCACCTTGGCCTTTCTCAACCTGGGGCATCGATGTCATCGGCAAGATCACCCCGGCTGCTTCAAACGGGAACAAGTTCATTCTGGTCGCCATCGACTATTTCACCAAGTGGGTTGAGGCTGCCTCATACACAACTCTTACAGCGATTCAGGTCGCTCATTTCATCAAGAAGAACATCATCTACCGGTATGGCGTGCCTCACGCATTCGTGTCTGACAATGGTGTTCATTTCAAGGGTAGAGCTGCAGAAGTTCTCGAAGATTTTGGGATTCAAGTCCACAAGTCGACCGTCTACCTGCCGCAAACCAACGGAGCTGTGGAAGCTGCCAACAAAACCATCAAGTCAATACTGGAAAGAACAATCTAGTCTGCAAAGAACTGGCACGAACAGCTGTCGTTAGCACTTTGGGGATACCGGACATCTATCCGTACTCCGACAGGGGCAACACCCTATTCTTTGGTTTACGGTATGGAAGCCATTCTCCCTATCGAGCTTGAAGTACCATCTCTGCGGGTCATGATAGAATCAGACATCGAAGAAGCTGAATGGCAAAGCGCAATATTCGAAGAACTCATGTTGTTCGACGGGAGGAGGCTCAAAGCCTTGTATCACATTCAGGGGTATCAGCGTCGAATCACACGCGCTTTCAATAAGAAAGTCAAGTCCAGAAATCTGCAAGAAGGAGACATGGTTCTAAAGGAGATCCGGGCTCCAGTTTTTGATCCACGTAGGAAATTTAGGCCGAAATGGGCAGGGCCGTACATCATCAAGAAAATTCTGTCTGGAAGCGCAACTCAGCTCATCGATCTTGACGGTAACGAATTCTCTACATTGGTCAACATGGATCAACTCAAGAGATACTACCCCTGAGGGAAGCTCGCTGGACTGAAAACCACAAGGGCGGGCAGTGCCAGGCAAAAATTAGAGCAGGTCTGCTAAGTCGAAAACCCACATTGGGCGATTTAGGTAAAATTCAAGACAAAATCAATTGGAAGCTCGCTAGACCGAAAACCCGAAAGGGCGGTACTAGGCAAAAGTTAGAGCGCAAAAGGAGAGTGAAAATACTCGAGCGAACCCTAACCAACAATTTTAGGCATGAACTACGGCATGACCTGATTCCTTCTAAAGGATACGTAGGCATTCTCACATTGAGGATCGGTCACAATCTTTTGAGACATCTCTTGAGTTGATCCACAGCCGTCATTCGCGCTTACAATCACAATCAAAGAGAATTAAAGCAGAGAATTTTCATAATTCACTTTTATTCAAACTAATTTCTTCGATTACATGGCTGAGCATGAATCTTTCACACACAACAAAAAGCAAAGCTTCGACCCACATGAAACATGTCATAGGTCAGCAATTTATTTCGGGTACATTAAGACTAAAGCAAAAGTCAGATTTGATTCCCCTTCTCTCTTACTGCAATCTCTTGTGTCAACCACCTTTTTGTAACGCCCCGGAAGCACAATGCTAGAATATTGATCTTTGGGAATAGTAGCACGCTCTCTCCAAGTACGCTGATAAGCCTGGATTATTGCATGATTGAAGTTGGGCACAACAAAGTCTTCAGGATATGCAGACGGTATTGCCTGACTAACACCGAGCTGTCGGAGAATGCGATAAGGGATGTAAAAGGTCCAACAGGTTAGACTTGCTAGCACTACTCGATGACATCCCATGTTGCTCATTGTCATGGTGGGACGAGTCAGCCAGTTCAAGCGCCAAGAAATTGTGTCCTCTTTCAACTGGGAAGACACCTGCACCCAACCGGGAACACTCCTGTGAAACTCCCGATAATCCCTCTGAACGAAATCTTGTGTCTTATGCATTCTATTTCGCGGCACTGCCTCCAGAAGAGTAGCCTTGTCACACAGCCAAATCTACATGAGAGAAAAGACAAGTAAGGAACCATAGAAAACTTAAACCCGAGTGTTGAGGTAAAATGAGAACGAGTGCTAAACCAGAAAAAGGAGAGCTGAGTGAGAATCCTATATGTAGGAGCAAAGCACTGTCTTCAAAGACATTGGTCCGCCCAGCATGGACTCCATCCAATCCCATCAAAGTTTCAGCCAAAACCATTGGAGCTACATCTTTACTCTCCTCAATCTGCCTGGCCACTCCCGCCAATGCGGCACTTACCTGATGATCTGAGCGGACAAACAAGAATGCCGCAAGGATCATGAGACACAAAGCAAAACCTTCAGGACGGAACTGGTTGATCAAGCGCGGGATGTTGAGCACGCCTCCCTGGATCATGGACCTTCCGCACTTTTGCTCAGGCCCAGCTTTGAGGACAACACATCAACATAACTCACTCCCTGAAGAGGAATAACAGGAGTCTCCAGGTCAAAACCTCCAAGGTACGCATGGAACTCTTCCACCGTGGGGCATAGCTCTTGCAAGCCAAAACATCCCGAATGTAGTGCATGGACGTCAACCAATGATCACGGAAATTCAGCCAACCCATGTCATCAAGTTCATCAAGCCAGGGGAACCAGAGCTGAGATACTAACAACCATTGGGAAAGGAGAAAGACTTTGAGTTTGGAATACAAAGGAAGCTGTGAAGGGATGGTATTTATAAAGGCCATGCTTGAAGAACAGAACAAAGTTGGAAATACCGAAAGATACCTTTCTCGGTAAGCGAGCCGCATGGAAAGTTGCAAAAGCTAGCAAGAACCTTCAAAGGACACCTTGCAATGGCTCTTCAAGACCCTAGGACGTGCAAACAGTTAGAGATATGACCTAAAGTCAATCATGTGGATGAAGATTTTAGATCTTTTGTAAGCATTTCTCTTATCAATAAATGGACTTTTAATATATTATGTTTACTATCTTATTAAAGTTTACGTAATATGTCCATAGAATAAAGTTGAGAAGGTTTGTTCTTAAAAGTTAAGAGTTGGAGACTTAATCTTCTCGGCACTTTATTTTTTTAATTGTTCCTAGTCATTGGATTACTTATTGGGCATCAGTAATCTGTCAAGACTAGTACATGTTATGCTCTCTCTTTAGGAGAATGGCTAGTCTCAAGTCATTAGTGTAGAGACACTAAAGCAAACATGTAGGTGTTTGTTAGAGGAACAAATTCACTGAACGTGACCATCAATGAATGTTTATATGGAGTTCTACTTACTTGTCAAATTGACATTCATAAGTAGCAGTTGTGCAAGTAATCCTTAGACCTGAGATCATCATAGTAGTCTTGTATATGTTTTCCTAAACTACAATGTACAATGTGCAAATGTTCTAACCATGGATATGAACACGTACTATTGAGTTTTGTGAAGACATGTGTGGAGGCTTGTGAATGTCCAATAAGGAATCTGTCACTCATAAGTGGTTAAATGAGAGAATGTCCTATGTGGTCTTCAATGATGTAACTCAGTGAATCCTTGGCCAAGGTGGAGTAATTATTAGAAATGAGTTTCTTATTTTACTATATGAGTTTATCTATTGATCAGACACATATGATTGAGTTGAGGGGTTTGACAGGAATTCCATTCCCTACTAACTCGTTCGGGACATTGCATGACAGAAGGATGTGATTGTACGCTAACAGTTTTTCACTGTATAGGTTCGCTGAGTGATATTCATTCTAGTCTAGGGTTGACCATGACATGCTGCTAGGTGTCACTCATGGTTAGTAGACGCGTAAAGAGTAAAGAGTTATTCTAGGGAAAATAAGAAGGAGTTCTAATTGTGTTCTACAAACTAGATTAGTGTGAACCTAAGAGGTCACACACTAAATGGGATTATATGTGATTCAATAACACGAGGAGAGTTATTCCTAATTACAGAGTTTATTAGGACTATAACTTAATTAATGAGTTATTTAAGAGTTAGCTCCAATTAAGAGTTAATTGGAGGATTCAATTATAAAGAATTGACTAGAAGGGACCTATATGCAATTAAGAGTTAATTGGCATTTATATAGTACAACCATTCTCATATTATCCATGTGAGCTAGGGTTATATTAGACATTTCATATAAGAGTTACATATGTCTAATATAATGTATATTTCTATGTGATAAATATATATACATTGTATGAGAAAGAAAGCACATGACTTTACTTCATTTGTCAAGTCTTTCTCTCTCTCTAAAATGCTCTCCCTTTTCACTAGAATTGCTTTCTAGGGAATTCATTTCTAACTCTCTTGTTCCTAGTTAAGAGTACTAGCATACTCAAACTAGTAACTCTCTCCTTATTCTTCCATAAACATTTAAGAGTTAAATTCTAAGGAAGATAATTCTTGAATCCATGGCTTAATCTTAAGTGTGGATACATCTTAGAGGGCTTATACTATTAGGCCTTAGAAGGATTATATCAAAGGTGCAAAGGAAACAATTTTCACAAAGGGTTGAAAAATTAGAGCCAAGATCAAAGGAGGATCTCCATACTCTCATCTAGAGTAGAAGATTTCTACAAAAGGGTATGAACTTCTTCTTGTTCTTATTCTTATATTTTGTATATGGAGCAGTGCGTACATGTTGCAGTGCGTACATGTTGGGAAGAGTTTAATCGGTAAAATTTTGTTTTTCGCTGCGTTTACCGGTTAAATTCCTTTCAATATGGAGCAGTGCGTACATGTTGCTTGCTAAGTATGAATATACTTAGTTGCAAATGAAAAGTTGCTTGGTATTTTCTAAGCACGAGAACGCTAAGGAAATTGCAAACGAAAAATTGCTTGGTATTTTCTAAGTACGAGAATGCTTAGGAAATTGCAAACGAAAAATTGCATGGCATAAGTTAAGCACGAATATGCTTAATACCAAACGAATAATTGGTTGATATTTCCTAAGTATGAATACACTTAGTAGCAAATGAATAATTGCTTGGGTTGCAATACAAATATTTGCATGGGTATATAAAAAACCTACTCGATTCTGATTACTAACTACGAATATACTTAGTTCATTTGTTAAGTACGGGTATACTTAGTTGCAAACGAATATTTGCATAGTTTGGAGCAAATGAAAAATTGCTTGGCATTTACTAAGTACGAATATGCTTAGATGTAAACAAATAGTTACACAGGTTTGATTACTAAGCATACTTAGCTCATGTGTAAAGAGCGAAACATTTAGCCGGCTCTGTGAAAGAGCTTAGCCCTGTGAATGCTAAGCCATATGTACGAGCACAATTGAACAACTGGATTAAAAGGCCACCAGAGGCCGTGCAGAAAGCATTCATGACAAGAAATTAAAAGTAGCTAAACTGTTTCACGGGATTACAAGGCCACGAACGGCCATAGCATGCCACGCAGGGCAGTAAAAGGGATGTCAAGCGGCTTGCTCATTCTCTGGGAGGACTTGATTAGAGTTCGGCTCTTCCATAATCTCTGGACCATCCACACCCTTCTTCTCAACAGTGTCTGCCTTAGTAGACTTGGTAACGTCAACTGGGGGGAGCTCAAGGTTGGCAGGCGGAGTTTGGCCTGGTTGCGGGTCTGTCATGGGCTGGCCTGGGAGATGCCTATTCAACCAGTGGGGGAGACGTTAGGGACCCCCAGCACGGTGAGGATTTCTCCCAGCTGGCGCTCCATATCATGCTCTTCACAAAGGGCATTTGACCCACGTAACTCGCTGTCGCTTCACGAATACCCCTGCCGTGGGCATCCTCTGCTGTAGCCTTGGTCTGCTTCAGTTCTTGTTGAAGGCCCAGCTCGATCTCCTCTGCTTTCTTCTTCAAGACCTCCAGTTTGGCCTTCAGTTCATCATTTTCCTTATTAGCATCCCTCCATACTTGGGCATGGAAGGCACTGTCCTTCTCGGCTCTTTCGACTCTTTTTGTCAGCAGGGAAATTTCTTTCTTTAGCTCCTTCTCATTGTCCTTTGCTCACTCTAGCCCGACAAACACCTTCTGCATCGGCTGCACAACACATGCAACCTACACAAATTATGTATGCAAGACATACTCCAGCATAGGGGAACTGGAAAACAAGAAATACTGGAGACAAGGTTACCTTGATATTTGCTTGAAGTCCAGTCTTCAGCAATTTGTCATACGAATTCCCCTTCTCTTTCTCCACGTCAGTGGGGAGCAGCACGGCTTGAGCAAGAGCAAAAGCATTTTCAGGAGAGCTCACGCTGTCTTCGCTGGTGAGCAGAGCACCGTCAGAGCGTGCGAGCACCGGTGCCCAGGTATTGACGGGCGAGCTGCGAGCAGAGCGACGGGAAAGAGTGTGCTCGAACCTCTGTCTGGTAGTTGGGGGCTGATGGGATGAAGAATCCCCCTCTAGGGGCCTCTTCTCTCCCTACCTCTTAGTGAGGTCAATCACGTCGGGGGCAGGAGGAGTGGTGGAGAGGTCCAAATTGGGGGGAAGAGGAGGCATGTCGTTAGGAGCAATACCTAGGTCAAGGATGCTGAGGAGGTTGATCGGCTGCTCAGGCATGTCGGCGGCGAAAGATGGCTCAGGAGAAGGAGAGTAGCCTTGGGACGAAGGTGAGCTATGGTTATCGTCTACCTGTCGCTCAAGGTCTTCTTCCAAGCCCCTGCCAGATGTGCTCGGTTCTGAATCGTTGGTGATAATGGGAATTGCGGTTAAAATTTCTTCCCGAGCGGCGATGGTCACCTGTTGAACGGGGTTAGCCCTGGAGGTCCTAGGATGGCTTGTGCCACCTCCTCTAAAAGGATTCCTTCTTCTGACCCTGCAACGTCCAAGCTCGGTAGGAGTACTGGGGAGGACTACGGGTCCAGCAGAAGGCCAGGGGTGGCGAGTGCGTGCTTTTCCTCCCCTTCTAACACCACCCCAGTATGTGGGGGTGTAACCGAGTAGAATTTGAGCAACACGGCCGAGCCCAACCGGAATGGTTCAAAATCGTCGAACAGAAGGGCGGCTGCAAGTTGATCTCGGTGTAGTTGGCTGTGGTCGAGCCAGTAGCCTTCACTCAGGTTAGAAGCTGCAAAACAACGAGGGAATCAATTAGTGAAATTAAGCATGTGAATAAAAAAAAAAGAGAACAAACAAGGTGAGCAGGGGTAAGGACTGACGCGGTCCTGAGCCGTTCACTAGGTTTTTCCAGGGAATAGGGTTGCCCTCTGCTGTTTTGGGCATCCAATCCTTAGTCACCACAAGGAAATTGTTTTGCTTCCCCCTTGCTGAGTTGGGAAGATCGGAGATTAACTGCTGCTCTCTCTTCCTCGCCTTAAGGTAGTAGGTACCGTCGGCGGTGGAGACGACAAAGTATAACCAAAGGATGTCAAACCATCCCAACGAGAAATTGATGACCCGGTTTAGGGCGACTACACCTAAAACGACCCGAACGAAGTTCGGGCACATTTGCATCAAGTCTAACCTACATCTTTCACCGACCCCACAAAGGAACGGGTTCAAGGGAAATTTCAGGCCACACTCAGTAACGAAGATAATGGGAATATGGATTTTCTCGTCGGTTTGGTCGAAATCAGGTAAGGTGTTAGGACCTAGAACACTAAGATGGACACCGACAGGGATATTGAAGTCCCGCCGGAATTCCTCCAATTTTACAGGAGAGTCCACAAGATGCAGAAGTTTACCCATCACAATAAACCCTAGAAAATGGGAAAGGGAAATAAAAGAGGGGATAAAGGCGCTCTGAAAAGCTAGAGGGAGACTTACAGGTGAAGGTAGGAGTTTCTAGGCACGTTTTCCGATAATGGAGAACGAAGTAGAGGCCGACTCAGAGCTTGAACACAGGAAAAATGGCAGAGTGAATGCTCCGTTTCTCTCTCTCTTCTCTGAAGTGAAACGTGCAAGTGAGAGGGAAAGTGAGGAGTTTTGAATACTTTGAAACGATGCAATGATGGCCACGCACGAAAAACAAGGGAAAAGGTGGGATGTAACGCACAGAAATGTCCCCTAAACCGTCCTTTGGTCTTATCGAATATACAGCGTGCATCGCATCGCATTAAATGCGAAAGCATTTGTGCCCCCCACGTGAGGGGAGAGGCCATGTGAGGACTCAGACCTAAGTGACATGCCCAACCAATCACGAGTCAGCTCGGTGCGAGCTCTGAACATCACTCTAACGGTGGTGATCAGAGCTGGGGAGCAATTGGAGAGGGTAAAACCCGTACTCCTTCTTAGGTGCCCTAGCTCGACCATACAACGTGGATGTACCCTAAAGGGGAGCCGAGCTAGAGAGGCCACAAGTAAGGCCAAACGCACAGTACGTAGTCAACCACGGCACCACGATAAGGTGCAGAGACAGGACCGAGCTACGAATAACACGGCCATACAGTCTACAGACCAGTAGCAATGCGGCCGTCCTACGTGGCAGCACGGCTGCATCGCCAATGGGGCGGCAAGACGTTCTGGAATAGTCTAGAGTACTCTCTTAAGTGATAAGAGGCATATCCCGTGGTTTAAGGGAATGACGTGAGCATTCCATATCGGGTAAGGAATATAGAATCCCGATGTGAGTCGGATTGCACACATATATGGGAGAGAGCCCTATATGGAAAGGAATCCTGTTGCGTCAGGATGACCAATGTGGTAGTAATACTGCACCTAATAGGACGAATCCTATTAGGAAGGGTTTCCTAACGTAATAAGGAAACTAGGGCAACGAGGACCCTTGATCGACAAGCTAACCTATACCTATAAATACATGCAATATGCCTACGGTGAAAGGTACGCTGTAGCACACTGTTATATGCATTGTTCTTGGCTTATTTAGTATCTCCATACTAACTTAAGCATAGGAGGGCCTTTGCCAATTAGGGCAAAGGTGCTCTAACTGTTCCTTATTTTGCAGGTTTAGAGGTGCTATCCAGATACGAGAAATCCACCCTCTACACAAAATATTTACGTGCCTTAAGAGTTTTTCCAACTTCTCTTTCGGCGAGCCAAAACAATTACGTGCCTTAAGAGTTTTTCCAACTTCTCTTTCAGCAAGCCAAAACAATTATGTGCCTCAAGAGTTTTTCCAACTTCTCTTTCGGCGACCCAAAACATTTACGTGCCTTAAGACTTTTCCTACTTCTCTTTCGGCGAGCAAAAACATTCACGTGCCTTGGGAATTCTCCCTCGGCTAAACCAATACTTGACACTTCGCTGTAGACACCCCACCTTGGTTGTCTATAACGCTTAGGCCATTTGGTTGTGCTGTCGCCCGATGATGAACATGTTGGTACGATTTTATCCACCTCGAGAAGATGGACTTGATGCAAAGATCTCTTACGGTAGCCTATTGTCATTTCCCCGCACCCGGATTTTCAAGGATGTTTGAAAAATCTTTTGTTGAAGTTCCCTAAAATATTTTTGTTGAGTTCCGGACTGAGTGTTTTTCAAAATATTGAGTGTTTTTATTCGACAAAAGTGTTTTACTTTTAATCCACAAAAAACCCTGATTTTAGCCCAATTTATCGCAATTTTTGGCCCAAAAATCAGCCCGAAACGCATCAAAACGGACCAGAATGTAGAGGTGGTCAAGTTCAGTTCGGTTAGTTCTTTTTCTCATCGACGCCGGAAGGCTGCCGGAGAGAGGTCGAGCATCAAGGCCGTCTATGCAGAGGTGGTCAAGTTCAGTTCGGTTGCTTCCTGAGGGCGACCGATCCAGTCAAGGTATGTTTCCCTTTTTATTTTCTTTATTGTTTAGTTTAGTTTAGTTTAGTTTAGTTTAATTAGTTTTGCTTGATTATTTTTTAGTTTATTTGTTTTAGTTTATTTAATTAGTTTATTTGTTTTAGTCTTTTTAATTAGTTTAGTTTAGTTTTATTTATGCAAGCATGTTTAGGACTTATTTATTTATGCTTAATTCATGCATAATTTAGGATTTTTATTAAGTTTAGATTAAATATTTTGGTAGCATACGAAATTACCATTTTTCTTGCGTAGTTAAAGTAGTTTGATTATTGTTTTGCATGCACACACCCACACGTAGTTAACATGTACGCAAGATTTAATTACCAGCACAGTTACTCTGTCCGAGGGGAACCTCGCATAAAACATCCGGTTGTTATGCTGCCAGTCCGGATACTCGAAAAGTTCGCATCTTAGTTATTCTTCTGTCTGCATGCATGTTTACGCTTCCCCCCCCCGTTGTTGTTATGTTGTCCGCATTATTGCATGAATATCATCAGTTTACAGTCATTATGTTGCCCGTTTGTCCCCTACCTGTCAAATTACCGTTTTGCCCCTGCATTCGCATATTGCATAATTAATTAATTGTTTTGCCCTTATGGTCTTTCCATAAGTAGCAACATGCATATAGTTTCCATAGTAAGAAAGTTTCTATTTTAGGAAAGTTTCCTAATTCATGTTGTGTCCTGCATGCATATAGTTTCCATATTTAGAAAGTTTCTATTTTAGAAAAGTTTCCTAATTCATGTCGTGTCCAACATGCATATAGTTTCCATAGTAAGAAAGTTTCTATTTTAGGAAAGTTTCCTAATTCATGTCGTGTCCTGCATGCATACAGTTTCCATATTTAGAAAGTTTCTATTTTAGAAAAGTTTCCTAATTCATGTCGCACTTTTGCATGCGTATAGTTTCCATGTTTAGAAAGGTTCTATTTTAGGAAAGTTTCCTAATTTGATCATGTTTCCTATTTCATGCCCGTATTTTGTTCATGCATGCATGCATAATGTTCATTTAATCATGTTTAGTTTGTTATTTCGTATCGCATGAGCCTTTTATCAGTTCAAGGCCATATCATGTTCATGTTAGGATAGAACCCCTAGAAGTAGGTTCATAATCTGGCATTCGCAACGACGGATTAATCCTTTTGTTTTGCATGTGTTAGTTTCATACGAGGAATAGAGGGTAATTGTTTATCATCGCTTATGGATGTAAGATGATAATAAGATATTTCGCCTCGAGTCCCCGTTCATAGGATGTTTATTTTTGTTTCTTATGAGTTGCATCTGACGGAGGTGGTTTTCAACTGGCTGTTTTTCCCTCTTGCAAAAAGATAACCTTTTTCGAAAATGTTTTACTAAAACCCACATATCCGTTTGCTTGAGTCTCGTGCATTTTGGATAGTAACAAATTGAACCAATTGTGATGAGTAGAGGCCAATCATTTGATTGGGCATAGTGGGTGCCTAACAGCTTCCCACCCTTAGCCCCTGAACCCGTCTGTGGTGACAAGGACCTAGCCTATCCATATATAGAGTCATTCAAGGTTCTTGGACCTATAACCAAGTGGCGACTCTGATCTTTGCTGAGTATTCGTAACCCGAATATTCGGTAGTGCATGTGGTCATCAATCCAGCATAGAGATAGAGTATCGACACCGCACCGACTCTGCTGGGGAGTTTAGTTAGGAGGGCTAGACTTCAAAG
>JAXBDA010009103.1:0-13284 GCA_036023075.1 Gaultheria prostrata
GATGAACAGAAGAATTGTCGGTAGAATAAAATAATTTGAGGAACTTAAAAATTGTGAGATTATGAACGGCAAAGTAACAAGGGGAAAAAAGAATGATGAACATGTAGGTAAGAGAAGTGGGTGCCTGGCAGGGTGAACTATAGACATGTGGGAGGTGAATAAACGAAATTTGGGATACTAATTGGAACTTGCTAGGGTTTACTAAGTGTCAATTGGTGGTTTCTGCGGACCGGTGATATTTCTCTAGATTTTGGTTCAGTATGTCTGTACTAGATGGTGTATTGTTGCACACTTTTGTGTAGGTCTGTTAGAATTTCAATAAAGCAAACTTGTTAGATATATTTTCTTCTTTCTCCATTCTGCATACATTCTCCCTGAGGATGCACTTAAGTTTTCTTTTTGCTGAAAATAACTTAATTCTCCTTACCTAGGATTCTTGTCGTAATTACGAAGTATTTCAAAAGATAGGATAACTTTGGTGCTTAACTCTCAACCATAGTTATTAAGAAGAGGGTGGTTCTATGCTCCCATTGTCATTGCATAGATCTGAGATGATGTTCTTTTTCTCACTACTCTGAGATGCTTATGATTATCTCTCAGGTGCAAAACAACCTATGTACACCAAAAAATGGAGAGATTTTGGTTGCTTCCACGCAAGATTTTTTGACGTCTTCCTTCCTCATAACAAGGAAGGATACATTTTATGATCGTGCTGCATTTTCCCTCATATGTTCTTATATGGGGGACGCCATGGATCTTGTTGATTTGCCTACACCAGCATTAGTTAAGGTAAGAAAGAGGTGTTGCTCATAAAGCGTATTGCATGTTTTTAGATTTAAACTCTATTCTACTTTGTTTTTCCAGTTCGGCTTTTCTTCATTGTATCGATTTCCAGTTCTGTTAAAGCATCAGCTCAAAACCAATTGTCAATGACTGGTGCAGTTGCCCAGGCTCATATATTAGTTTCGGGGGGAGGAGTTGACCATTACCCGATGTGTGACAAGCTTGTGCTTGGTTTCTTTTTATGCATATTTTGTATCGGCTTCTTCTGATGTCAATGTCTATTTTGTTTTGCAGCCGATAGAGCTTTGGACTGGGAAACAATTATTTAGTGTTCTGTTGCGCCCACATGCAAATATGAGAGTTTATCTCAATCTCTCCGTTAGAGAAAAGAATTATAGCAAGTCTGGAGCGACAATGTGTCCTAATGATGGGTTTGTTTATTTCCGTAATAGTGAGCTAATATGTGGGCAACTCGGAAAGGCTACTTTAGGTCAGCTTCCTTTAAATTCCTTAGTTATCTGCATGGGTCATATATTATTGTTGTTGTTTCGACTGATTCCACAAGCATCATGTTATTTTTTAAGTGAAATGTCAGTTTAACTCTTAAGTACAGGATGACATCTGTAAATTTTGTCACTCCATGTGCCGAATTTTGTTTTGTTTTGTCTTGTGTTGTGTTGTGTTGTACATATCAATTTAAAAAATTTCCTTCGATTATTTATCCGGTTTATATAACTAACAGGACTCGTCGAGGGAGTATTTTATTTTTCTGTAATGCTTTTGAAAACTGTGATTATAACGAATTAACAAAACGGTTCCTTCTGTAACCAGTTCTAATTGCATATGTAACCAGTTCTAATTGCATCTCTCTATTGAAATGGAAATGATAACCAAGTTCTATGATTAGTACTAGAAGACTCATAGACTCGTCAAATCCCACACAACATGATCCCTGAAATCTGCACTACAAATGACAATTTCAATCAATTGCATTTTTTTAAATATTAAGAAATACAAATTTGAGTAATAATCTTTCTATTGTTTCATCGCTAGGACCGGTTTCTCTTGATTTGTAGCTTTCTTTGAGATTCTTCTATTTTGAGGGGTTCCATCCTAGCTGGGAGCTAGGTTATGGTATCAATCGGAGTCAGGTCTCTCAAGGTTCTTGCTTTGAAATTGAGAGGATTTGTCACCCCAGTAGGAGGTTCCTGCTGTTACGCTTGAAATTATTTCGGCAACAGTTTATCCGTAGAAGTCTTTTGCTGTCTAAAGGATGAATATTTCTAAACCTTATATAAGTTATCTTCGGGGTTATATTTTTTTATTGGCCTTGGTATTTTTAACTTCTCTTTCCTGATTATCCGTGTGAGCTTTTTTGTCTTAGTTTGTACTTGGTATGCATAAGTTGTGGAGAATCAGTTTGTTACATTGTTATCTTGATTCTTGTCAAGAAAAATCAAAGTAGTTTCTTTAAATGTCCAGGAAACGGCAACAAGGATGGTCTTTACTCTGTACTTCTTAGAGACTACAATGCATATGCCGCTGCTGCTTGCATGAATAGATTAGCAAAATTAAGGTATGTCCTCGAGCACACTTTCTTATTGGCGATCACCTCTTCTGTGACAAGTAATCAATGGGAATTTGGCTCTTTCTGATATTTTACCTTATTTACCTACTAAAACTGCTGGTGACTGATCTTTTGCCTTATCATTTGATTCCCTTTAATCAGCTTGTTGCTTAAAATGAGTGTTGGGTAAAAAAAAATTTAGTAGTGGTCAAGCTTGTAGGAATTT
This sequence comes from Gaultheria prostrata, assembly GCA_036023075.1. Taxonomy (NCBI): domain Eukaryota; kingdom Viridiplantae; phylum Streptophyta; class Magnoliopsida; order Ericales; family Ericaceae; genus Gaultheria; species Gaultheria prostrata. The sequence continues at coordinate 2,577 of JAXBDA010009103.1, forward strand.
TAGATGTGCTCTTTAAATTTTAAATCTTCTTATTTATCATGTAGATCTGTAATTGATGCTATTTAATACCTTCTATACTGTAATTGTTGGTTACAATTGGGTGAGTTGCAGAACTTGTGATAGTAAAACTAACTAATACATGTGAGATTCAAGGCAATTCACTATCTGATCCTGAGTTTGCTTTGGGAAGGACGTGGAGTTTTTCCGCCAATTCCTTGGAGTTTTTCCGCCAATTCCTTTTCGTCTTGGTACTTCCTTTTTTGTGTGTGTGTGCATGCACGCGCGCGTGCAATTCTTTACCTGTTGCTACTGAGACCGTGTCTTCAACAATTCGTGCTTGTTGTGGCATCTGTTTCTTTGGGGCTGGTATCATCACTACTAGCCCGTATCAAGTTTGACACATTTCTTGTCTGATTAAGAACTTATGTTTCGTTTAGCTGTGATTCATTTACTATGATACAAGATTGATAGTCGGTCTATGTTAAACAGATTCCAACAAATAGCGTAACTAGTTGAGTTCTAATTTTGCATCTGTTATCATGGTTTTGGTTGTTCCAGTGCTCGGTGGATTGGGAACCATGGCTTCTCAATTGGAATTGATGACGTCCAACCTGGAGTACTGTTGAATGAAAACAAAAGGGCCAGAATCTTGGAAGGGTACCGGAAATGTGATGAGCTCATACAGTCGTATAACAAAGGAAATCTTAAACTTCAACCTGGTTGCGATGCTGCTCAAACACTGGAAGCTCAGATAAGCACTTTTCTAAATAATATTCGAGAAACAACTGCGAAGGTAGGGATTTTTTTGTTATTGTATTTTTCTTCATCTTTTTTGATATTGTATTTTTCTTCTATCTGAGTCTATGGTTATCTGTCTTTTAATTTTCTTTTTACTGCAGGTTTGTATGGAAGAACTACATTGGAGGAATAGCCCCTTGATTATGTCACAGTGTGGTTCCAAAGGCTCTCCTATCAATATAAGCCAGATGATTGCATGTGTTGGGCAGCAATCAGTTGGGGGTCGTCGTGCTCCTAATGGATTTATAGATAGAAGCCTTCCTCATTTCCCTAGAAAATCAAAGACTCCTGATGTATGTTCTATGATGCTTTCATTTTGCCTCTTGTTCTATTTAAAGCTTGTCAACTACTTCGATGTTGTACAAGTACTGCCTAAGGAAAATCCTAATTAGTATCTTTCTGGACATTAGCATCCACTTAGCGTTACAGTTTTTTGCTCTGCTAAGCAAGAATTTTTTTGAGAGGCATGTTCCTAAGCTAAAACATTTTTTTGGTACGAATTTTGCTGTGCTAAAACACTAAGAATGATAGATACGAAAACAGGAAATTGAAGGTGATGTTGTACATTGATAAAATAGACGACACAATTCTAGAAAAAGAAAGATGAATACAGTGTAGAGGCGAAATTTGTACTCTAGGTAGTTGATGAACCGTCATGTGATTATTTTGCCGCATGTACCGTGATGTTCGATTTTTTAACTGCAGAACCCCATCAAATGGCCACAGAAAGGTCTGAAAGAACCTCACTATTCAACCTTCTTGTGCATGCCTCTTGTCCCCTGTTAATTTGGATTTGATAACAGAACGCTTTTTGAGCTTCCAATCAGAATCTGGAGATACCAAAGTGTCCTTATTGGACTTTGCTCTACTTGATGTTCTATGTGTTGTACTGGATTAGTTGGGAATTTCAAGCAATTTGAGGAGAGTAACAATACCTGAAGTGTTGTTTTTTTTTTCTTTGGTAGGTTTTTCTTTGGTATTGTTTGTGTAGTCGTTGTTGTGGGACTAATCCACTTTAATTAAACCCTGTTATTGATTATGATACCGGTTATCACTTGTACACGGGTGTGCACCAAATGGCTGTGCAGCCTCTGCTACTTGCAGATAAAAACCAAACTCCTAATTGTTCACAGTTTGAATTGTGCAGTTGAGAAGAGATGAAGGAATTCAAATTTATAAGTTATGCAATTTGTTGGAATTTGTCCCACATCGGTTAATTACCACCTCGAAAACTAGTATATGAGCTTGAACGGCCTCTCCATTCCTTGGCAATTGGTTTTGAGTTGGATGCTTTAACATGGTATCATAGCTAGATTTTCAGAGGCTTTTCCCCTTTGTTTGTGCCATAGTTACACTTTGTTTCATTGTGGTCCGTATGTTCCGGATCCTTTGTTGACCTCTCAACGTGCAAGTCAGGGGTCGCACGTGCGGGGGAGTTTTGGAATTTGTCCCACATCTGTTAATTACCACCTCGAAAACTAGTATATGAGCTTGGACAACCTCTCTATTCATTGCCAATTGGTTTTGAGTTGGATGCTTTAAAACAATTTATTAAAATTTGCAGTACGTGAGAGAGGTTGAGAAATCATTAAGTGAAGCAGTTTTTAGCAGCAAGTTCGGCATTGCAAACAGCATTGCATAGCTTCAAGAAAGAGCAACAAAATCTTGTATCCCTACAAAATCTTGTACCCCTTTGTATTGTTATTGTTTAGAGGACAATAATAGAAAATAAATTGCTAAAAACGAAAGCTACAAACAAATTAGCTTGCCAAAGTATATCATAAAATTTATTCTCTGGTAGCTGGGTTCCTATTTGTTTCTCCTAGGAATCAAGGAGGGAAAGTTCTCTATCTCTGTGGTGATCCTAGAGGATAAGAAATTCTCTGTATTTGTATTATTTTTAAATTTTTAACTATTAGACCACCTCAGGATATATCTTGATGTTGAATATACTAGGTCAATTGGAGGTTAAATGCAATTAGAAGTAAGGATTTCATATATTTTCAGTTGGTATAACTATCTATACACTTTCCAGACATCAGAACTCATGTATTAACTAAGCATTTTTTTTTTTTTTTTTTATGTTATGTAACTGTAAATGCAGGCTAAAGGATTTGTTGCTAACTCGTTCTACACTGGTTTAACGGCTACTGAATTTTTCTTCCATACGATGGGAGGGCGAGAAGGTCTTGTGGATACAGCGGTATGGATGACTCTTTCACTTTAATTAGTTGGCTATTTGAATTGGAGGTTTTGTCGAGTTATCATTTGTTACAAATGCTTAAGCTGCAAGGAAATGTGCCCAACAATATATATCAAGCTTTCCAACAGCCTCCCTCATATGCAACTCCGTCTTCCACGTTGAGATGCAATGAGAGAGCATATTGGGGACACATGCAAATGGAGAGCCTTGAGCACGAGACCTCCAGAAAACTAGATCTTTGAAACCATGTTAAGCAACCAACTGTCCCAAAATTTCTAGTTGTTAGGGAATAGGCGGAGCAATGCATATCAAGCTATCCAACAATGTGAACAGCTTGATTTTTCAACCATTTTGTCCTTGTAAGCTCATCAACAAGTTTCTCACTCGATTGTCTTCTTCAAAATGTCTATCAACACAACTGATAGTAGCTCTTGAGTTGTGTCTTCCAACAGAATTTGAATCTCCATACTTACTATTTACATTGCATGAGCCTTTCGAGAAGACAACTTAACATTAAATGTTAGCTTGTCATAGTAGGCTAGTAGCATGTGGTAGAAAATGCCCACTTGCTTCACTGAAAGCTTATTTATTGTACAGATCGCATAGCTTACTATCCTTGTTGTGTGGATAAAAGACTTGAACGTTGCTCTAGCTGAACTTTTTCATTTCATCATAGAGAGCCATCTAAGAACTCCTTGTTCTTCTAATTCTCGAGTCAATGCACTTGTTTGCAATGAGGTTTTTATTGCTGTCTTTGTTAATCAAGGTTCTTAATTGCTTTACTGAATTAATGCTTTGTTTTGAGATTGGTATTAATCGAGATTAAGTAGATCCAAGTATGTTTAATTCCACTGGCTACATTTAGTAAAAACTAAACATGATTAGCCAAAGTAAACGTGATTTAATGGGTTAATTGATTGCACGTTTTGTAGTTTTTCCTATGAAACTTGCGATCATTTTTAACTCACAGTCGAAAAGAATTTGCTTTGAAGTATTATGCAATGTTCAATTCTTCCACCGTTTTATCTATCATTAAGGTAAATTTCTCAAGCTATATGGTTATTCTGTTCTTTAAATTACGGCAGGTTAAAACAGCTGATACAGGGTATATGTCTCGTAGACTGATTAAAGCTCTGGAGGACCTTTCCATCCAATATGATAACACAGTACGAAATGCTAGCAGATGTATAGTTCAGTTTGTTTATGGGGATGATGGCATGGATCCATCACAAATGGAAGGGAAGGGTGGAATACCCCTGAACTTTGAGAGATTACTTTTGAAAGTCAAGGTATGTGCCTTTTTTCTTGCCTTATGCTTACTTTTTCTTTGGAGACTAAGCGGGAAAATATGTAATTTTTGTGTCATTTTCACAGGCTACATGTCCTGCTGGAGAACAAAAAAGCTTGTCTCCTTCAGAAATCATCGATGAGAGTAATGAAAGGCTCTCAAAAGATGACATGACTCTTGATGGGGGTTGCTCTGATGCGTTCAAGAAGTCGTTATCTGATTTCATTCAGGAATGCAATACAAGATTGAAAAGCACGAGAAAAGCGCTGAAATTGGATGATGAACAAGTTGAGGGAGAAAATCGCAATATCCTCGAAAATGTTGCTCAAAATATATCTGGTGTTACTTCCAAACAGCTACAGGTACTTCAGTGTTTTAAGCCAAATGGTCTAGTGTCCTCTTCTTTCCAAATTTTTGAGTTGTTGAATATTTGACACTGGACCCTTTCAAAGAATCCATGTTGGGTTGGTGAAAATGATTTGGAATGACTTTCTCCTTTGGCTTATTCTGGAGGAGCTAAAGTGCTGACCTGCAGTGGTGGAGCCATGATTTGGAAGTGGGAGTGGCAACGTTTGATGGGAATCTACTTATGTACTCCCTCCGTCCCAAAATTTAGATGTCCCATAATAGTTGTCTACTTTGACTAGTCAAGGAGAAAAAAATTGAGATTTCCTTTTTTGCCTTTTATCCCATATTCAATTTCAAACAAAAAAGTGGAGGGAAAAATGCATGAGAGCACAAAAGGTAATCATTGCATTTAAAAAAAAAGGGGTAATTTTGGAAACTGAAATGCTTTTTAAAGGGTAATGATTATGTACCCTTATAATGTTGGATTTCCAAAAAGGGTCCAAAATTTTGGGACGGAGGGAGTAGAAAAAATGTGAAGAAGAAAGTTAACTGTAAAGTCATATAATTGGACTTCGTCGGTGGCTTTTTGTTTATTTTTTGTGAAAGGAATAAAGGCTTGGTCCAACCCTCTTGTGGTACTCAAATGAAAGCCATTGAGATATCGTTTTTTCTGATCTGGATGGATCATTTTCTAAGTTGCAATTTTTACATAATGTGTATATAATATTAAGTTGTTCGCCTACCTGTAAGTACCTAATCATATCACGTTAGTGTATAAAAACAATTCTGTGTTCGAAAGTGGGGGTGGCACCTATCCCACACCCCTCTAAGTGGCTCCGCCACTCTTGACCTGACCTGGTTTGTCTTTTGTAATCCTGGAGCTCAGAGAGTCTTATAAACTCAGAAAAGCTAGTTTTTTTTGTTTGTTTGTTCTGTTACTGTTTCCTGTGTTCCTTGTATAATTAATCATCTACCTGTGCATATATTCAAGTTCTTGTGTTTCTTTACTAGTAGTCTATTATTGCAGGTTTTCTCAGATACTTGCATTTCTCGTTATCACTTAAAGAGAGTAGAATCTGGAACTGCAATTGGTGCCATTGGAGCTCAAAGTATCGGAGAGCCAGGGACACAGATGACTCTAAAAACTTTCCATTTTGCTGGAGTTGCAAGCATGAGTATCCTTTCTGTAGTTTATACTAACCTTCGGGGAAATTATTGGTACTCTATTTCTTGGTTTATTGCGATTTAATTGGTAGGTTCTTATTGTTTTCCTTTGACTCCGTGCTAGATGTCACACTTGGAGTTCCTCGTATAAAGGAAATTATTAATGCATCCAAAAAAATCAGTACACCAATCATTACTGCTCCACTTGATTGTAAGGATAATTTGAAAACAGCAAGAATGGTCAAGGGTCGGGTGGAAAAAACGCTTCTAGGCCAGGTAATTGTACTTCTTCAGGAATCAGGAGTTCTCTGTACCAGTTGACCATGGCTAGAGTAATGGACCATAAGTAAACCATTTTTAACTGGGATACTGTCAGCCATCTTTGTTGCGAAGTATGTCAAACAGTTTTCTGACTATCCCTTAACATTAGCAATGTTTGCCCTCTGAACAGTTGCTGAATTTATTAGAAATTGTCCTTCAAGAAGAAACTTCTAAGATATGGACCAAAAAGTGACCTAGGAAGAGAAGTTTTTTTTTTGTTTTTTCCCCCAGTTAGAGAATAATATCATTAAAGGTGCAACCTTGTTCACATGGAGCATACAAGACATAAACCAAAGACATAAGTACCTACAGTATAGAGTATACCAGTGCTCCAAAATATCTACTGCAATATACAAATATTCCAAAATTCTTAAATGTATTCCAAAAAAAAACTTAGCAAGTTCTTTTTAGCCAAAAGAAAAGGGAGGATAGCACCATTCATTTCCGAAGGAGCACTCAATCCTGTTAAAAGGTCTAGAATCCCTCCCTCTCCAAATGGACAATGACACAAAGAGGCACCATATCCCACTTGCCTTCCCTTTGTCAACTGCTCAGTCATTGACAACAACCTCGTCCTCCATCTTAATTTGTCTCTCTATTTTCTATACTGATTTTTTTTATGCTTGTTTTAGTTATTTATGTATTTTGTAAATGTATTTTTAACATAATTATGACATAACGGTTCGATTCCGGTTGAGCCGATGACCCATCCACCCGGTCCCTTTTCTGGTTAGCTCTCCGGTCCAGTTTTCAAATATTGGATAGAATAAAGTTGTACCTCTAGTGGCCTATATAGCTTTCAAGTTCATAGTTTCAACTTCGACCATCTTCTTGCCAACAGGTGGCGAAAAGTATAAGGATGGTAATGACATCGAGGTCAGCATCCATTGTCATCACCCTGAACAGGGAAAGCATTCAAGCTTCACAACTTGGCATAAACGCTCAGAATGTGAAGGAATCTATTTTGAGAACTCCAAAGATCAAATTAAAGGAAGAGGTGGGTACTTAGTACGAGTTTTAAAGTTCCATGATATTTCTGTGTTCATGACAACTCAAACAAATGCTTTTGTGCAGCATATTAAGGTCTTGGATGCTAGGAAACTGGAAGTTATTCCTCCAGCTGATAAAAGTGAACTTCATTTTAAACTTCACTCACTAAAAAATAAGCTCCCATCAGTAGTTGTGAAGGTGAGGCAAACTTCCCGAATTTCAATTTCAGTACTTTGGAAATGTTTATCTAATTAATGACAAATGAAAAAATATTTTTTCGATTGTTGGCTAGAACTAAGTTCACTTGTCTGTCTTGGATGACAGGGCATAAGTAGTGTAGAACGCGCAGTGATCAATAGAACTAAAGTGGACAACAAGGAACAGTACAACTTACTTGTGGAAGGGTTAGGTTTCTGTAGAACTTGATTAATTTCTATTATCTTTGCTCTATTTTTAATTCTTGCAATCCTCGGAATTTCATGTTTTCTGAATTAATTTAATTTCAGCTCACCTGTTTACCTCACTGCCAACTGTTATTGATTACAAATGTGCATTTCATTTTTTCTGAACAAGGTTCACGAGTATGCAGGAAATAATGATGACGTTTATTACTAGTAATCAAATGTCATCAGGGTTCCCTTGAGTCCTTGACCATCCCAAATTGGGATAAAAGATTCATGTGACTTACCCCTATTGATGGGGGGATAACATTTTTTGTGTTTGTTTGGTGGTATATGTCAATATGGTGGAGGTCTATTTTTTTGGCTTGATCAATAAAATCAACGCCCAGTTGGTCCCATTAATGGGTGTCTGGGAAGGGGGATGTTGAGGACAATCTTTACCTTTGGTAATAATACGCAGTGGCTGTGCTCAGACTCGAACCACCCAAGACCTTAAGGTTTTGGCTTGATCAATACGATCTTTTCATAGGGTTGTGTATAATGTCAAAAAAATGCCTAGGAATACTAGGAGATAAGACATTGGTTTGAAAGGTTGAGTTGATGAGTGGAGTTTTCCGGATAATCTGTTATAGTTCAAAAGAAATCAAACTTTCAGAGGTGACAGGATGAATGAATGATGTAGAAATTAGTCTATTGTCATGGAAGATATAGGCAGTTAGGCACTGAAAGGTTCCAAAGCCATACTTTGATGAAGAAGTTCAGGAAATGTGCCATCCTGCTTTGATATGGGGGCATAGTTCCATGGCATAATGTGTCATGAGTTCGTCAATTATGAGGTGTAAGGAGGTCATTATTTCAGTGGTAATTTTTTTTTATAGCAGCCACTTTGTGCGTATACTGCCAAAGGTTACACTCTGTCTTTACTCCTCTCCAGACCCCCGCCCATACCCCCATCGGCTGGGGATTTCATGGGTACTGTTATTTTTGTTGTTGTAAAATTACTTCTTGAAAAGTCAGAATATGCTGTACATGTAAAATGGAAAAATTTAAAGGCCCCACGGGCTAGGGCCTGAGCACAAGGCCATAACCCAAATAGCACAGGCCCATTTGGGCCTGGGCTTGGGTTCTTCAAAGGTGGACAATTTTGTACCCCTAGTTCCATATAACAATGTTTTGGACCTTAGTATATGTCATGTTTCTTTCAGCACGGGACTTCAAGATGTCATGGGCACTGAAGGAATTAATGGATGTAAAACGACCAGTAATCATATTATGGAAGTGGAGAAAGTCGTCGGAATTGAAGCTGCAAGAAGGTGTATAATAGAAGAGATAAAATACACCATGGCAAGTCATGGAATGACCATAGATCTACGACATATGATGCTTTTGGCAGATCTAATGACATTTAAGGTGAGTAGATTTTCCTTGAAATCATATTTTTTTTACTTTTTGGAACTAATTTCCTGACATTAAATTATAGTCTGTAGTCTAGACGTGTTTTCTGAGGATATAAATGTACAATCATTTGTTGATGGTTATTGTATCAGGGTGAAGTTCTCGGAATCACTAGATATGGTATTCAGAAAATGAAAGACAGTGTACTGATGTTGGCTTCATTTGAGAAGACAGCTGATCACCTTTTCAATGCTTCTGTGAATGGGAGGGATGACAAGATTGAAGGAGTTAGTGAATGCATCATTATGGGCATACCAATGCAGATAGGCACTGGAATGCTTAAAGTAATGCAAAGGTATGTAATGCAGTTGGAAGGGAAGGAATGAAAAGATATGCGTGAAAGTAGTATGCAAATTTTTCCATGGTTCTCCATCAGTTGCATGAGTTATGTTGTGCGAAATGCATGTCCTTACCCATCACTAGTCCATGGATATTTCCCCCAAAATACGACTAAGCGCAGCTTTAATGCAAGTCGTGAAGCTGAAGTTTAGGGGCTAAATGAAAAATATGCTCAAAGATTCTCAAGAGCAGCTTTAATGCTCTCACACCTAGCAAGGAGTTGAAAATAGGATGATATGAAATTAGCAAATAGAACAGTAGAATTATTGAGCACCTGGCCCATAATCATAAGGGAGCAGTTTATGCTGTCTCCGATTTTTTAGTTCACTCTGGGCCCACTTCCATGGCCAAACTGTTCATCTTGCCGAGCTATTGAGCAGATCTTCCATATGCGAAATCCAATTTATTGAACATTGGTAGTCACATAGGCGGTTCACGTTTTGTCTTAAGAAAAAGGGACGGTTAATTCTTTCCTTGTCACCTATTTTTTGAAGACGTGATCTTATCATGTGACTACAAGTAGCCGATCAATTGGATAATTGGACTTGATTATCTGCTCGGCAGGTTAGTTAAAGAGCGACTCTGATCAACAAGCCTGGCAGCAAACAATGTTTGCATTGTCCCTCTTTTCCTTGCTTTTGGCTGCTTATTTCGGGTCTGGTTGCCCAGTTAGACTTGCACCTAATTATATTTTCTTTTGGCAGAGTTGATGACCAGCAGCCCATTAAAGGACTCGATCCAATAATTACAAGTTCGGCATGACAAGACTGCAAATGTAAAGCTTTGTTTTTCTTAACCTCGGGGTCGTTCGCTTTGACATGGGCATGCTTCCTTACAGTTTTGACATGATCAGAGAGATATGCTCAAATTGGATGCACTACTTGTTCTCCCCGCATTTTTTGTCACTCGTGTGGTTGAGTGTTTTTCGAAATTGCTCCTTTGGCCTAAGTTTTGGGAAATTGTGCATATGGCCGGAGTGCATGAAAAACTATCGGATTGACCTTTATAAAAGTAGTATTATGCAGATGAAATAGGAGTAATTTTATTAGTGGTAAATGACACATGCATCTGTTTGTTGCAGTAATTTCCTTTAATTGTTTTTTCTTTCTTTCTTTGGGAATTCTCATTCTTGGATTGGAGTGCAAGCTTGCTTGTGCGCACCTCGGATTAATCCATACAATTCATTCCACAGCCATTTCACATGCTTACACGTGAGGGTGAGATGGACCCAAGAGTTGTTGGCAAGGGAAATCAAACTTGAAACCTTAGGTGGGAGCAAACTGCTAAATTTCAGGCCAAAACCACTTGACGAACTCTTTGATTTTTTTTTTTCAAAGGTTTATCTACTATTTTAGTCCTTAGAAAATACACCAAGTTTCAATTTCGTCCTTACAAAATACT
>JAXBDA010009104.1:0-13283 GCA_036023075.1 Gaultheria prostrata
TATACAAGTAGTACCGCTAAGGTACCGGTCGTTACCAGTATTGTACCCTACCGTACCATTAGAAAAATTAGTACCCTACCGTACCATTAGAAAAAGTTTTGAGAATTTGGATGTCCCTCCAAGAGTGGGTATTCCCTAATCCAGGTGAGATGAAGCTGAACACGGACGGCTGTTGGTATGACTCCAATAGAGCGGCAGGTTTTGGAGGCATTTTCCGGGATGATCAAGGAAGATGGCTTTTGGGATACTACGGGAAACTCTCATGCTCCTCAAGCCTAGAAGCAGAGTTATGGGGAATCTACAAAGGTCTAGCTATTATTTTGGAGAAAGGAATTGACTATTCACTTGCGAAAAACGGAGTTCGAATGGCTCTGAAATCGCCAAAGCAAATTCTGGAATATTCCAAGGAATATTTTCTGCTGACTGGGCGGTGACTGTGCATACTGAGTCAGCGCTGTTGCTGACGTGTCAGACACATGGCGCTGATGTGGCACACAAAACGGGTCCATTTGGATGACGTGGCGGGTGACTAGGCAGATGACATGGCGCTAACTGGGAGTTTGACTGGACCAATGATGTCATGCATGACATCAGCGTCTTCTTCCAGTGAAAAATCACAGTAGCGCGTGAATCTGGGTTTTCCAGATTTGACCAACAAACTCCAATTTTGACTGAACAGTGTGCCTCACCCCGACGTCGTACGAAGGATTATCATACCTTCCCGGAATCGCCTCGACGAGACGAACAATATGGAAGGATCAGATTGTCTTTTCGAGCAGTTTCGAAAAAACGCAGAACTGAACAGAGGCGGAAAAACAGGGGTGTTTCGGTGGCTATGGCTTCCCTAGGTTCTGATACCATTTGTTGTGCCCACGGGATCCAAACCAAATACACCAAACACATGCAAACTGACACACACGCACACCAAACCCAGAGACAAACAGATTTTTACGTGGTTCCCCAAAATCGGGTACTCTACGGAGGCAACCGGAGCAATCTCACTAAACCAAGACAAGCTTTACAAGGAGTTTCACTCCACTCACTACACTCTCTCTTGTTTGTACATTGCTAAGCATACTGATACAAAATCGCATAGCTCAATTTATAGGAATACAATCTCCTATTTCTTTGCCATGTCTGCAAGTGGAAGGGCCATAAGTTCACAACGGTGGCTTGATGAGATTTTGAGCTGATCTCTAAAGCTTCCAAAGTCCACAATAGGGGCTGAGCTATATCTGGGTCAATTTGAGCCAAACAAACTTGATTTCCATGTGTGGAAATTCTAACATAGCAGAGAACCCGAAACTGCTTCAAAGGTTTCCCTACTTCCAAGTGACAATAAAAGAAGGAAAATTTCCAAAAGAAGGGGTCCCATGAATTTTAGCAACTCCAGAAGACCAAGTTGACGCTTTTTTAAACCAGGCCGCATTGTCTTTTTCAGAGTTATTGTTTAAAAATTATGATTCTATCCTTGATTTTGCCCACTTTTATTTGCCGTAATCCAGGGATTTCAAAAAATTGACCGACAAAATTTGACGAAGTCGTTATTTATTTTATTTTGTTGACTGTGATGACGAGGTTTTGTGCTTGTCTTGTAGAATTATGGGTACAACATTTAGTTTACAGCTTTACATCAAATATACATCAAATTTTGTGGAATTAATTTTAGATTCCACCCAAACGATTGGAGTACGTAGTTCAATTTATTTGAAACATAGTTTATATGTCCTTGCAACAAAAATTAACTTATTAGGTCTTTTTAATCAATTCATTCACTTTTTGTCCATGCAAATTTCGTAGCAAAAATTACTGCAAACATCCGATTGAACTGATTTTTTTATAAAAGACTCGTATAAACATATTTTTAAACAAATTAAATGGCTCCTGATGTTAATGCTTCAAAAGGATTCCGATCTTCGTCCCTAACACCCCGCTCACACATGGACCACCACCCCTTTCTTCCCTCAACTATTCCAACCTCAACTCCAAAAATTCAATCACCTCTCTCTCTCTCTCTCTCTCTCTCTAACTCCACCCCTTTTCAGTTCTAGTCCAACAGGTGCAACAAGAAGCCTCATTTTATGAAATTGTTTGCAAGAAGAAAATACGAACACGTTTGAGCCAGAAGTACTTGCCCTTTGAACAAACTATATTTAGTAGATTGGTTTATTGGGCAGCGATGGTGTTAGAGAGGCCATCATATTTTACTTCAACTAAGTGTGAATAAGCTCAGGAGATCACCTCACTTGATACGGGATTCCCCGCTGTAGTTTTCTTAAAACCACTGATGCTACTCTTTCTAGTAGCTTCTCTACCGATTTTAGAGCTCTGTAGTTGGCTTTGGCCATCTAGTTGCACGACGACTAATCGTGTCGCGAAGCTCTCGACTATAGGTGTGTGGTAGACACCTGATTTCTATCGGTCAGATCCTATTTGACTCAACATCAAGCATGCAGTTACTCAACAGTGGACCACTAGATGTATCCTTAAATCTCTTTGGTGGTTTATTTGCCTCTGTTGCGTGTGTTGGGAGATCGTAATTTGTGTAACTACCGTGACAACAACATCTCAACATCATACATTGATCACGGACGCTGACGACCGAAGCCATCTCTCGCTAAATATGTATCTTCGTTTGTTTTGATATTGTCTATATTCTTCTCGTCTATATATTGCTTTTTTATTCTGCTGTTTTTATACCCGGCATTTTGTGATACCATTTCTCATGAAATGAAATTCTCTCAATCGGGAAAAAAAAACGAAAGTCTCATATTAAGAGGAACAAAAGGATCATTTAACAGAAAGTCTAATTGCCTAGAAATGGCACCCAGAATTTACCCCAAATTTGAAAATTTATGGCCCAAATCTATGTTGGGATCCACCCTGTGTGGGCCGGAGAGGCTTAGGGCCAAGGTTCTTTAGGGTTTCCTTAGAATTACCCTAGGTCTATAAATACTCTTGTAGTCTCTCTTATTTTGATGTGTGGTAGCACAATGTGAGCGGGACAGGCTGAGAGTGTGTGGGGGGAGCCGGTTGTGTGGCTTCCCCCGGAGAGGGGGCTGGTTGTGGCTCCCCGGAGAGGTTTTTCAACTTGAGTATTGTGTAAATATATCAAGGGAGTTTTCCTCAGTTTTCTTGTGTGCGTTTTGTGTGCGTGTGTGACCCAGAAAGCACAACAATCTGCGCCATTCATTTTCAAATTCAGGATAAATTCTGGATGTATTTTCTGAGTATGTAGTGTTGCTCATCAATTAGTGGACACACAACTACCATCATTCATGGTTATACACTTCATGGTTATACACTTATACCAAAAAATTCCAAGTCCCAAAGCCAACTCTAATGGTTACAGAAAAAGCCTAGCCCTGGAGTAACTCTACCACCTAACCTTTCTTACGGTCGGTCCTTCAAGTTTGCTTATTCCCAAAACATCTAACTCCGCTATCTTTCACCTATATATCCATTCACATGCAACATATCCTCACCCGCTCAACCATATTTCTAAAACACTAGTAAATCAAATCCAACAAAGGAAAAATGCTACTCATGAGATTTCTGTAAAAAATGGGGGTCTACAAGATCTAAACACAAGGGGTTACCATTGATGTGAAGCTAGTACTAGAAAAATGAAGCTATGGTCGAAGAAGGCCTTGCTGAGCTGAAATCTCAAATTGGCACTACCACTGCCGTCGGACTTGTCCTAAAAAGCCAAATTCTCCAACTCTGCATCCGAACTCGTTGCCTGTTGGTTCAATTGGGAAACAAAAGTGCCTTAGGGATTTTCCGGAAGACAGAGAAACTTGTTTCGTTGGCATTGGTACGAGTTCTACTCGTTATGGTTTGAGAGCCAATTTCGTGTTTAGCGGAGGCTTTTCTTTTCCTTAGAGGAATAAACGCGTAACTTAAGGTAGATACCGCTCCATAAGGGAAGCTCCCCTTACTGCCTTCGCCACAATAGTCATCATATTCTTCAGCATAAAAGAAAAGACCGCAGTTCCTGGCAGACCCGGATGACTGAAATATGCCCGAGATTCGATCCCGAGCTCGGCACAAGTAGGAACTTGGGGCACTGGGAACAAGAATACTAAAATAAAAAGGCATAGAACAAGCAGAAAGAAAGAGAATTCGAGTAGGGCTTAGCACAAAGAGAGGAATAGGAATATCGGTAAAAGCAGTTAAAACTTGATGTCACTTAGCACTCAGATGCGCGTAATCCACTGTAAACCATTTAATTCTGAACCACCGTGTGGAGGAAAGGCTTCTCAGGGTGGAAAACCCTATCTTACTAAACTAATAATAAGAAAGGTTCCCTCTCGAAAGTCGATCAAAGTCAGAGCGGGAAGGAAGAAGAGGAAGGAGATCTAATAGGAGACCATTTGATGCCCTTGTTAGAAATCAAAGAAGCAAGAGATAGGCAGGCCAGTGCTGGGGAGGTAACATGCCTAGGGATGCAACTTAAGACCAGTGCAAGAGCGGTGTTGATGCGAGTGAGTTGGCTGCAAGGATTCTGAAGAAGCCTAAGCTTTGTGGTAGTGGACTAGTGGGGTAGCAACCATAGCGGCTGAGGTTGGAGTTTCTCGGGAGGAATCCCCAAGTCCTCGAAACTTTAAGTGGGGTGCTACAGTTTTCTCCAATGAAGAAGTCAAGTATGCTATTTGTGGACGGTCGGGGCCCACGCCTTGGTTTTGCTTTTGTGTGGAAAAAGGGGGCGAATTTAGGGAAAAAAAAATTTAGAGTCGCCACCCGGGGTTTAATTTTTGGAAAATGTTAGTTACCCGAGGAACCGTTTAGAAAAATAATATGACTCTTGTGCCGCTGAAAAGGGTTTGGTCTGCGAAAAATAGAGATTTGGGTTTGGGAGCCAGGTTACCCGCGGGGAAGGTTTTGTTTGAAAAAGCACCCCGCGTGCCCGGAATTTTCCTGTCTTTACTAAATATTTGTGGGATTTTTCTGAAAAGATTTTATCGAAAACTTCATTCACATAAACAGTTTATGAATAAAACAGGAGGAAAAAATGCATTAAAGAAATAAATAAATCACGTAATATACGAATTGGTGTTAAATGACATAAAATAATAAAATGAGGGGACGTAAGTGCATGAAATGAAAATAAAAGGACGAAACCGTAATAAAAACCTGTAAGTTTCTTTTCCAAAACAGAGCATCAGAACCCGAAACAGAGCATGGAAAAATCGATTTTACCTTTGATGCCGTACGGTGTCCAAAACCACACCGCGCGGTGCACTATTGGTACCTTACGGTGCCACTGTTCATTGTATTTCCAATTTTTTTTTAATTTTTACCGGAATGAAAATGGGTTCTGTTTTGTTAGTATGAAATCATTGTTTTCTAATAAAAAATCTTTTAAATGGTTTTAGGATATACCTCAATTGTTCAAATGTCGTAAAACACATTGAAAGTGTTCACGGCATTTTCTCAAAGGCAATGATGACTCACGGGTCACTCCATTTGAAAAAATTTGAATTTGCCAGATTCGGAGGAGGTATGAAACCTCTCCTAAACCCAGGAAAAACCCCCCTCAAGAACAAGAATGTTATTGAAATACTTATATACCTTCAAAATAAGAACTGGTCTCTCGGTTCGAAACGCTTGGTGAGGCTCGGGTGTGGTATTTTGGGTGAGTTTGAAAATGGCAATGACAATTTTGTCAAAGTGGCTAGAAGAACAAATGGGTTTTTTATCTGGGAAGAAATACTTCTGGCTTTCAAAATTCTCGGTCTCGAGCCCGTTGATAGAGCTCGACTTTTATAGGCAACGAGATTGACCATCTTCGCAAGTTAAACAAGCCTCCTACGGCAGGAAGTCGAGCTACGGAGTAGGGAATGACGTAGTACGAAACCGAGATTCATTCTGAGCTGCTGGGCAGAGATGATTGTTTCCAGGATTCGTGGTAAAAGGGAAGTGATGCCGTACGGCATAAGCACATGTACCGTACGGTACAAAGGCATACACCGCACGGTGCAAAGGATTTTCTAGGCCGTACGGTTTGAAGAAGGTGGCCGTACGGTTCAGGTAGGTTTAGGGATTTTGACCCGTTTGACTCGAGGGACCATTCTGAGGTATATTTTGCGTGCTCTTTCATCATTGGGGATGCACAAGTCATCAAAATTGGGGTGTCTACACTATTCAAGACGTTTATGCCTCTCAACTAATTGGAACCAAGCTCTTGGCCATGCTCTAATCCGGTTGTATCCTTTTTTAGTCTTTCATCAGCAAAATGTCCATCTTTAATTTCTTGTGTCTTCTATGCTGCATGTTTTGGGTTGGATTGGGTTTTTCTTTTCTGTTTTCTCTGTGTGTCTTTTTTCGTGTGTGCGAATGTCTTTTGACTTTATGTCTCATGTTTGGCAGCTGGTCGGCCCGTGAGGCCGAGCCAATGTCTCTGTTTTGCTTTGTGTATGAGAGGCTTCTCTCTTACTAATCAATTGTAGGTCTCAATTTTACATTTTCTCCGTATTATGTTTATCTGTCTCTTGTTTATATATAGTAATAATTGGTTGTGTCTAAAGGCACTATCGCAACACGTTTTGACTACAACCACCGAGCAAGCTAGAGTCTGGAATAAGTATAGCTTCAAACGTGTTCTATTTGACCAATTACAGACTTACAGTAAAGTAATTGATTTTTACACCCCCGAAATTGATACCACACCTCCTGGATGTGGATATCAATTTCGGGGTGGAAATCACTCCCCTAACAGGAAATGAATTCAACAAAATATTACAAATGAGATCAAAACTGTGTAATACATTACTCATGAACCAAATAGCAATAAGTGAAAACTGTAGGAATGTATAATGAAATGGGATTTCCAAAACCAATTTACTTTGCTTTGTGTATTGTTGGCTCCACTTTATTACTAATTCATTTTCATTGGAACAAACTGTTCACAGATTCAAATGGGCCTTCTTTTTTGTACTCCCAGATTGGAAGACGAATGCATAAAACTTTGATCTCATCGTGACTGGGCCTTTGACGCAACCCCAAGAAACCAGAACTAAAACCCATTACATCAGGAGTAATAGGCCTTGGACCCAACTGTGCCTTTCCCCCAACCCAAAAGAACCAAAACTGAAGAAGCCAATTAAGTGAATGGATTTTTTGTCACGTTTAGGGGACTCCACGAGCATTACAAAATGAATCATTCTGATTATTTGACGTCTGTGAATCCACAAAAGACCATCTATATGGTGCAATTATATGCAGAAGTACTTTATTTTTCGATCCGAAGAAAATTGCAAAGGGCATAAAACCTTAGTATCAGAATGAAGGGAGGGCTATTTCGTATAATACTTTCATGCATAATATTTCGAATTTTTTGGCATCGAATTAAAGATATCCATTATTAGTTTATTTCGGTGTGGAAAAGTGAAAAAAATTATGCACGAAAATACTTTATTTTTTATCCGAAGAAAATTGCGAAGGCATAAACCTTATATTGGTAAGAAATGCAAAGCAAAATAAGCAAAGGCGGAAGGTGGGGGCATTCTTGTCAAATTGCTGTACCAAAACCAACAACTATACTGCCTCTTAGGATTACTATCAACTCCTACGGAGCCACGGATTTGTTTTTGATAACTCAAAAAAAAAAAAAAAAAATCCCCTATTAAATACGTTCAAATCATGAAATTCAGAGGTAGTTGTACATATGTCACTGGGACTTTGAATGAGACGGGTCAAATCTATTGAACGACGAATTGGGAACTCTAAGAGCATGTACAACAGTGTGAGGTAAAATAGATACCCAAAAAACAGATTTTTCTTTTTATTTTAGCTAGGCAATTTTCATGACCTCTCCGCAGCAGCCTATGTATTTTTTCTACACATGTCTAAAGTCTAAGATCTAATTTTTATGTTTATTTCAAATAGGTAGGACTAATAACCGGACCATGCTGCTCGAAATAGAGCTCGTATTTGCTCGTATTACCGAAAACATGTGAGTAATTACTTTTTTGGGAGAGATCAAAACATGAAGTGAAAAGAGGTTGGTTTAAACACTTTCTAGATACAATTTTTTGGGAGTAATTACTTTCTACACACTTTCTACAGGTGAGTAATTACTTTTTTTTTTTGTGTAATTACGTTTTCATTTGATCATGGAAAAATACAAAATTTGATGACTTTGGAACAATCCTATTACAATAAGCAACAAAATTGTGTAGAAAGTGTTTAAACCAACCTCTAATCACTTCATGTTTTGATCTCTCCCAAAAAAGTAATTAATCACATGTTTTCGGTAATGTCACAGAGTCCTCCAATATCACACTTTCGCGTGCGATCATACACGTTGTTATTAAGTCATCGTTGCCAAATAAATAAAGTATACTGTATTGGAAGACTTTACGGCACCGTGTGGCGCCATTGCAGTGCCCGATAATTAAGCACTACATAATTTTTCCTCTAAGAAGTGAAACATGAATTTAATAAAATAAAATAATGGATTATATGTGTACTTGGATTAATAATACAGAAATAATCACTGGATCTGGACCCAAATGCCCAGACTGGGTATTTCTTGATGGACCACAAAAAGCATATAGAACTGGGTGGTGCAAAATTTCTGGCTCTATCCCTAGAATCACGCAGATTTATTTTGCGCTCAAGTTTCATGTGATTCCATGGTCGAAACTACATTAGAATTAATGCAATAAATAGATAAAATTAGCTACAAAGAATTTAAGAGGCAATGTGGTGGGGATTTAATAAAGTCATGAGACACATTATCTTTTTTTTTTTTTTGTTGATCGGAGTATACACATTATCGTACTTGCCAAAAGCAATTTTTTATTTTATTTTATTTTCTAACTTGTTTTGGCAACCTTATAACTTTTTAGTTTTTTATTTTATTTTATTTTATTTTCTAGTCAAATTAGAATTTTTCTTTTTAGGTAATTTTCATATTTCTTTTACATAAGGCTTGATTTGCAATCAAGACTTTTAATTATTTTGTTTCCTAGGTAGTTTAGGGCTTCTACCACCTAATAAGTTATCATGTAAGCTTTAGCGCTAATTAGTTGTTGATTGTATATTAAAATTGAGACTTTTTCTCTCTTATCGTTTGTTCGAGGGGGGAGTACCTCTAATTCAAATAAATATTTGTGATCGTCCAACTTAAAAGAAATTTCTTCAAGGAAGAACATGATGGAAAAATCAAAATGGTATCTTCTCATTCACATATATGTGAATTAATTAGAGAAAACTCTGTAACTCTTAGTCTATACTTGAGTGACATTATCATTACCTAAACCTGCCTTTTATCTTTGACAAAAGGCCAACATGGTTGCTAGGCGACTTCCCCCTTTTTCATTTGCCTTGTCGTTAATTTGAAGTTTTAATTGGAATAAAATATCGAAAAGAAAATCAAATTGACTTTTTTTCATTTGTATTACGTCCCCCATGCACTTATAAAAACCCACCATATCTTTGCAAGATCTCCATTGCCAATCATCCTACCATTATTGTGGTGTTCTGGATTCTGGCGGACCTCCTTAGGACTCTCTTTCACCTTGGAGGGATGGGTCTTTCGTCTCTTGAATCTCCTGCACAGGACAAACCCGACGTTAGCACCCAATCTGGCCGGAAGTTGACCAGGGAAGGCACTCCGACGGTCTAGTGAGAGGATGTGAGAGGTGAAACCAGAGAGAAGTAAAGTTAGTAGGGTTGCGTGTGTGTGTGTACCTCGGGCCTCCTCCTCTTCTATATATAGATGCTCCAAGTACAGGGGCACCTTGGTCATTCGTTACGGGTGACGTCCTTGAACGTCACGCAGTCACGTTCGTTCCGTTGCATGGGGATCTCTCGAATCACGGCTTGACGCGTGTCATAACCGTTTGAGCACAATCATCACAACGTAAATCCGTAAGTTGTTGCACCACGTGATCCTGGAGCGAGGCTGCCACGTGGCTTTAACCGCCTCGGGTGACATCAGAAGACGTCACACCTTCCCGACCCTTCCGGTTCGATCGACCCGGTTGATTTACGGTGGCTCGGCCGAGGCAAGCTCGTTCCGGCCGACACGTTGGTTTAGCCCGAGTCAGTACCGAGACGGTTTAGTGGTCTCGGGCAGCATTTAAGCCCGTTCCCGATTGTAGATTGAGTTTGGGCCCTCCGGCCCACCGGGCTACCATCTCGAGACACCGCTAGCCCCTTTGGGCATTTTATTTCGGCCCACTACAATTATTTCTCTCTCTCTCTCGAAATGGGTAGGTCTCCAAGTCGTGATGAGACCAGTGGATTGAAGAAGGGGCCATGGACGCCTGAAGAAGATGAGAAACTGGTTGATTTTATTCGCGAAAATGGCGGGCATAGAAGTTGGAGCGCTTTACCTAAGCGGGCTAGGTTGAACATGTGTGAAAAGAGTTGCAGATTAAGGTGGAATAACTATCTACGGCCCGATATCAAGAGAGGAGAATTCTGTGAGGAAGAAGAGCAGTCAATCATCCACCTCCACTCACTTCTTGGAAACAAGTATGTCTAGCTAATTAAATACCATACGTACTCATTCACGTAATTTTGATATACGTAATCTTTGCTACATAACGTAAAAAAGTTCCACAAGATTAAAGAGTTGTTCCTCTAAGTGATTTATTAGTTTATTTGGCTTTTGATGCTTTGCGAGACAGATCATTCTCCTCACATTAAAAAAAAAAAACTCAAAAGGCCAAATAAGTCAACAACTCAGTGAAAACTAAAACCATCTCTAAGTAAACAAAATACAGTTAGTGTGGAAGTACGGCGTAGCGTTGATTGATCCCACAATGAATTAATACAGTCTTTCAAAATAGTTTTTGGGGAAAAATAGATGCCATATGCTTAGTAGCGTTATTCTTTCATTTTTCTAGCTAGAAGACACATAATTTTGTTTGTTTACTAAACGTTATTAACTTGTTTTTTGACATTTTTTTTTAAAAGAATAACCTTATTTTTTTTAGAATATGCTAAAAAGTTGCTTTTGATTTCTCGAAAGCTATTGTCACTTGAAAAAGAATTGTATCAAGAGAACGGTTGATGTTCGCAATTTTCCTTTTATTTTTATTTTTACAATAATGCTTCGAGTAAAAGAACTCACCTAAAAGGAAGTGTGTGTGGGGAAAATATTGTCATTGTGATAAGAAGAATAAACTTGAATTTTTTGTTTTCTTCTACAAATATTTTGTTAGTAAAAGTCCTCGAATTGGTATAGTTACTCCAAACGATTTGCCCATGCAGGTGGTCAAGGATAGCTAGTCATCTCCCCGGTCGGACCGACAACGAAATCAAGAATTTCAGGAACACCCATATGAGGAAGAAGCTCATCCAAAGGGGTATAGATCCCAAAGCCCACAAGCCAATATCTGATCTCAACTTACTAACGAACCTCTCCCAATTGCTCTCTCCACCAAACTTTGGGCATTTGATGAACCCTAATTGGGACACTCCCTTATTTTTTTGGGTACTACGGAAATATATTAGAAGCTAAAGGAGAGTAGCAGCCTGCATCAGGAGTGCAGATAGGAGTTTACACAAACCAAAGAAAACAAAGAAAGTCCAGAAACACTAGTCTAGAATCTGCCTTATGTTAAGGCAGCCCCTGTTCAAATACTCCCTTATCCCCAAAGGGAGTGAAGTGGACACTACCAGCTCTTGGTCCTGCTCCACTGCAAAGTGTGCAAGAAAGTCAGCACATTCGTTCGCCGTTCGGTAGATGTGAGTGAGAGTGCACCCGGTACGATTGAGGAGGTATTTTCCGTCATTGATGATGTTGCTATGGGGGTGGCTACCATTGGCACCTTCATTAAAGAGAATCACCGCCGTTTGAGAGTCCGACTGGATTTGGATATTGGTCCATCCCTTCTCAAATACGATAGTGAGGCCCCTGTAGACTCCCCAAACACTCCCTTAATTAGGTCACAAGTACTTGATGCTAGTACTCACCTAGCCAAAATCCAACTTGTCCAAAGCATCATGCAAGTCATAAACACAAGTACCCCATTTCCAAATTTTTCAGAAAGTAGTCTCTTGGCCCCAAAAACAATATTGCCCAATTTGGAGGACTACTTTACAATAGTAGTGATCCTCCCCCAGCAGCACCATTTGGTTTCCCTACTTTGGGTGAAAATCCTCAGCTACTTGACACTTGTCCAGCAGTTACTAGTAACTCAATGGGATCTTTTGAAGGTGGGTTTCAACCAGAATTTGTGTGTGTCAATTGTAACAATCTGAACAATGAGTACTATTGTGCAAAAACAGAAAATGGATTACTTCCTCCATTAGTTTCAGCCTTTGTGGGTCCACGAGTCCAAGTGGCAGCCAGGCCCATTTACAGGATGACAAGTTCAATGGTGTTCCAACATTTTCATCCATCCATTCACCAGAAGCCAACATGTTTGAGGATTGGGAGAAGTTTTTGGATAGTGAAGCCAATTCCCCATTGAAAGATATACTGGACTAAGGGGGTGGTTAATTAAAATGTCCCTAGTATCTAAAATTTCAATTCT
Organism: Gaultheria prostrata; assembly: GCA_036023075.1. NCBI lineage: Eukaryota > Viridiplantae > Streptophyta > Magnoliopsida > Ericales > Ericaceae > Gaultheria > Gaultheria prostrata. The sequence continues at coordinate 12,498 of JAXBDA010009104.1, forward strand.
ATTTTAGCTAGTCACGATATATGTTTTCATTCAAATTACCTCTCTAAAATGGCTATTCAATACCCTATTGATTCAATTCAAATACCTTCATCTATGTAAATACATATACATCATGAACTGCGAAAGGAAGGTTACTATTCATTCTTTCATCCTGCTATTTTTGTCCAAAATGACGTCGTATTGAGTATGGTCAAAATTATTCTCTCCATCCCAATTTACTAAGACGTATTAAATCTCTTATCTGTCGTACTCGTTCTCTCTTATCTCCTTTTTTGTTCCCTTTCAATGTTTTGTTACATTTCCAGCATGCAATTTTTAGTGACAATAATAGTTCTTCTCTCTTTTTTGTGCTTTTTTCAAACACTGTGATATGGGTAAGAGATATCAAATTCTACTTGGCCATTATCTTTTTTGCAATCTCTAGAAATATTTAAAATAGTTTGATGGTGTTCCACTAAGGGAGGTTTTTGGCTTTTTTGTTTTCTCACAGCTTTTTATGTGACATATTGTGAGACATTGACTGCCTCGATTTTCGTAATAAACTGACTTTTTGACTATTTTGAATTAGTGGAATGGGGCCTAATATTACTTTGCCCTTCTTCGGGAGTTTATGTTAAAAACTAAAATTATCTTTTGTAACCTTTCTTTTTTCTGTTTTTGTAAGTACATCTTTTCTTACCAGACTTATCTCGCCCTGAGATTTACTCCTATTTTTTTTTTTGTCATTCAATATACATCAGTAGGGGGGGGGGGGAGTTAATGAGTTAGTCCAGAGGGGGTCTAGAA
>JAXBDA010009105.1:0-13282 GCA_036023075.1 Gaultheria prostrata
TAATTTATTAAAAATAGGGAGGGTAATAGGGAGTGTTGTTGGAGTGTTGATAGAAAAAATGTCAAGTTATAATAGATATATGCACTGTTCACAAACTTTTTTGAGGAGTTATTGTTGGGGTTGCTCTTAGAGCATCAATATGTGGCTACCTAAACAAGCTTTTGGCTAAAGGTAGAGAGCCAAACTCCCAAAATAATGTCAAAATCAGGCTCACCAAATGGTTGATCAAATTTGTTAAACTTCTAACTTTGCTACAGTACCGCACCAATTTTGGTGCGGTACTGTTCACTCACCAAGGCACTATTCACGCGTTGTTCATGTACTATTCGCACACTGTTCATTTTTTTAATTATTACTTTTGGGGAGTAGGAGTAGAAAGAAAGAATAATTTAATATAATGAAGTTAGAATAGAGAGTCTGATTTTGTGAGTTTTTGGAAAAATGACTTTCTAATTTATAAAAGGTGTTTTTGAGGTTAAATTTGGTGGTTTTTTTAGGTCGCCTGATAAGGATGCTCTAATACAACTGTCATCCTCTTTAACAAACTAAACCGACTTAACCAAATTAACTATGATTACCACTAAACAGAAGATAACTACACTACAGTTACATTTAACCAAATCAACTAGTTAAAGCCAACTAAACCACACTGAGTGAGCTTGTCTAATAGCTAACTGTCGGGAAAAAAAGCTTGTAGGTAAGAGAGATAAGAAACATTATTGCTACGTATACAGAAAAATTGCACAGAATTTACCCAGAAAACAACAATGAGTGGCTCAGTTGCACAGAATTTACTCACTCATTATTGTTTTCTGGATAAATTCTGTGCAACTTTTCTGGGTACGTAGCACTGTTTGGATAAGAAATCAAAAAAGCTACACCATATGTATGTTCGGTGGGGCCAAGGTGAGTGCGAAAAAATTGACATGGCAGGACCATATGTATGTTCGGTGATGAACGTAGACAGGTGGGCCTAATACATTCTTGTTCCCATAATAAGCCGCAGGAGTAAGATTTTATTTTAGATTCTTTTCAAAATCACCTTTTAATTTGTCAAGGCTCGTGCTTCAGTTATGACTGGCCAGTGACCACACCGACCATATCTATGTAATCGAAAGAAGCCAAGGATCACCAAACTCTGAAAAAAATTTGTTCACCCTCCCCAAAAGAGTGTGAACAAAATTCTCACTATTATTGGTGAAATAGTATGTGGTTCACCGTCCATCAAAAATAGTATGGATCCCACCACAAAGCGATATCATGCTTATCAAAAAATGTATTTGATTTCGTGAACCCCATATCATTTCAACCAATCAAAGTGAGGGTTTTGTTCACTCTCCTTTGGTTGAGGGTGAACAAATGCTTTTCCACAAACTCAGTGTTGTTTTTGTACTGTAGCTCGGCTTTAGAAATTTTTAGAAGGATGTTTAATTACTTAGGGTCCGATTGCAGTGGCGACTCCAAGAGTTTGGAAGTTTGGAGTCATTTGTAAACCTCAAATACCTTTACCAACCATAAAATAATACAGTAATAAAATGTAAAAAAAGAGATGCATTAATGCCACTTTCAAGTTCCACAAAAACTTCTCAACTAATGAGAGAGAAGCAAAAGAGAATAAGGGATTGGCAGAATTCCAAGGGGTTGGCAAATTGGCCAAAAGAAATTGATAAATGGACTATGAGATCGCATGTACAAATTCCATGTAGGCTAACCATTCGAAGCCTTAGAGCCGCTGGGGGTTATGCCCAGTTATTACTTTGAGGACTTTGAAATTAGTAGTGATATGTGTAAACTGTTCCAAACATCCAATTATAAAAAAACAGAGAAAAATCAAAAGCATCGTACTCTTTAAATGTAAAATAGTTAACGGGAACAATAATTTATCGTAGTACACACCATCTGTTACTATCTGAAACGTAAATCCGATCAAATAATTGTTAATCAATAGATGTTTGATTTTTTATTTTTTTTTTCCAACGGAAGACCAAATCAGTTTATTAAAACCGTCATACGGCATCTATAGATAAACCAATACAAGAGCAAACCATACAACGGCTACTGAAACCCAACAAAAACAAAAGTACAGAAACATTGAAACAAACACCAGTCCAAATTTGAGACGACTCCGTCGAACTCCAAAAAGGAGCCAATACATGAATTGATGTTTGATCTATTCGACTCCGTGGAATAGATGTTTGATCAAACGTGAATTTGTGTTTGATTTTCTTTACAATATTCAAGGGGTGTTCCACTAACTTAGTTTATTGGTTTTTCTTTTTGGCTTTTTTTGGTTTGGGGCTTAAAAAATAAGTTAGCTTTTTTTTAAGTTAGTGGAATGTGTTGGCTTTTTTAAGCTAAAAAACTAAAGGGATCAGCGGCACGCGGGTCTCACTCTGGGTCCCACATGGATGATCCGAGCCGTTCAACAATTTAAAAAGAAAAAATCAAGTGGGGATCTATAATCTGAATGAAAAAAATGGAAGATTGGATCGAGCATCTACACATATGGAATTGAGCTAATTTTTCATGTCGATCCAATAATATCGAATTGAGCTGATTTTTCATCTGGATCCAATCATATCGAATTGAGCTGATTGTTCACAAGTCCACTCGATTTTTTCATTTTAAAATTGATGAACGGTTTAGATCATCCGTGCCCAGAGTGGGCCCCGCATGTCCGTCGGTACCGCAGCCATCGGTACCTATCGTAGCGTTGTAAGCTAGTTTTTTTAAGGTTTAGTCAAATGTGTTGGCTTTTTTTGTTTTTTTTTACTTAGCAGAATGAAGTTGCTTTTGACTTTAAAATAAACTAGCTTTTTTTTGTGGAATGAGACATCAGTTAAACAAACATAAGTTAAAGTATGACTTGAAAAGTTGTAGATGATGAATTATGTCAAATGAGTTCTTCAAGTGGAAATCCTCCATTTTCAAAGAGAAAAACTTTTTTACATCTGAAATGCATTTAAGGAGAGAGAGAGAGAGAGAGAGCACCGCCGCACCGCTCCTAATCGTTGGATTTTGAAATGGACAGCTAAGATTCATGCATCGCATAAACCTCCCGTTTGCGCCGCGTTGATGAAAAAGTTTCTCTCATTTTCAAATGGCATGTGAAAACTTGGTTGAATGGCGGCAGTGGCCCTACCTGCCGTTCCCACTGTCACCCTAGCTTCCACGAAATGGTGGCACTGTTGGATGGGACCCCATATCTCTCTCTCGAATCCTTGTATACTCCGTATTTTTTGTATTTACTCATGATTGGCATGACTTCTTGGAAGTGACGGCAGATATAAACGGAAACGGATCCCGTAGGGGGTGTTTGGTAATATTTTTATTTTCTGTTTTTTATTTCTAAAAAACTAAAAGTAGAATTATGTTTATTGTTTATAAAACAAAAAACAAAAAAACATGTTTGGTAATAAAAATTTTAAACGACCCTGTTTTAAAAACAAGGCAAATCACCATTTTTGGGTTTTGAAAATTTTCACAAATTTTGAAAATGTTTTTAATAAACATAAAACATAAACAAATTACCAAACACATTTTTGTTTTTATTTTTGAAAAAACTTGAAAATAAAAACATTACCAAACGCCCCCTTAGTGTTCAAAGGCACTAGGCCGTGTAGTTCTTAATCTGATTCGTTTAAAAATATTTTTAATGATCTGTAAGATTACATTAAATGTAAACTAAAATATCATAAAGAATTCAACAATTCAAAAAATATACCAAAAGACCAGTGCAGACATTTACGTGCACAGAAGATTAGAGGAAATATAAAGCCACAGTATTTTTGGGAGGAAATGATCCTTTCTCCGGTCCCGATTAATGGGACTAGATGGCCCGGTTGACGCCTTTTTGGGAGCATTCATTTTGAAAACTCATCGCGAACATTAGTCGTGCCAAATATCACATTGATCAAGTATCATTTCACATATTTTCGAAACATATATATGTTGAGAAAAATGAACTTTAAATGAGACTTTCAATTTGTTTAAAATAAATACATTCCTAAATTATATTAACAAATATTTGATCAACTTGAATTGCGATATGATGGATATTCTTATGGATTCTACGCTAGGGTAATGCACTTTTTTCACTTTATACATATGGAAAAGGATTATGATTTGTTCATTCCTAAATTTGGTTTAGTAGAAATTTTAATGACTCCATCCTATTAAAATGTTTGTTTCTATTATATGTAGGGCGACTATCGGTTGATATAGAGGAGAAGTTCTTTCGTGATTTGCTGAAGATAGATATGATCAAGCTTTTTTGTTGATATTTTGGTGTCAAAGGCTAGCTTATACTCCACTTTTGGGATAGTTTAATGTTTTGAAAGGACTTGTAGTATATATGTATCGAGTTTGGGAAGAACTTGTATGCTGTTTGATGGTAATTACTTTGATATGTTCGGAGATTGTTGGTTTTTTAGGCAATTAATATTTTGATTAAGTACCAAGGAATATGTGGTGGTTTGGTTCTCTTGTATTTTTTTTTGTAAGTGTTAGATGAGCTTGATATGAAATGTATCCAGGTTATTGGGAAATATAAGCAACCAAAACTTTGTAGCATTCAAAGTATGCTATATATGAAAGCAGGAATATAAATAACATAAAGGAATTGCTATCACAAACAAGTATGAAATAAATAGCAGACCCGAAATGCTATCAAAAGTATGAAATAAACGGCAAGCCCAAAATGCTATCAAAAGTACAAAACTAATAGCTTACAAGGAACGCTATAGAAAGTAATTAGAACATAGCAGTCAGAAAACACTATGAAAAGTCCAACACTTTTTATAATGTGGGATAACCCAGCGTTCCTTAAAACGCTATCTATTACTTTTGATAGAGTTTTTTGCACACTATACAACGTGATTTTTGTTGTAGTGGTACATTATACAGTTTTCTCAAAATGAAAATTATGGAGAATGATTCAAAGAGAGATATCAGGCGGCTTTAACCTTTTTCTTTTTGGTGGATAAATCAAGGACCTCCGAGTCTCCGACAGAGATCCATCAGGTGGGATAGATGTGACACAACATACGAAATCAGAATGTGGAAAAATGGTAGTAAACATATGTGATGATTTTGATGTTGATTGGTACGGTCCAACGACTCTCAGTAATTAATTCAGGTCTTGGGCACCGCCATATGGGGTGTTTCAATTTTCAACGGTCTTATCTGTCGCACATTACACAGAACTTCACAAAAATGTGTGCTAAATAAAGGTGTTGAGGGTAGGGCTGGCCTTGGGCATAAGCCCACCAGGCCACAGCTTAGGGCTCCCTAATTTTTGGCCCAATAATAAGGCATTCACATCCCAGATTATAATAAAAATTATATGCGTCAATTGATTTGCAGATAAGGCTTAGTAGCTCTGTGATTAGAATCCGGAGTTGTGACAAGCACTGTCGCCCCTACCATATTCATTTTTTTCCCCGTATTATAATTCGAGAATGTACAAAAGAAACCTAGTCTATTTATAGGCCCCATTGTTGAAAGCCGCTTAGGGCCCCGAAAATTTCAGGGCTGGGCCTGGTTAGGGGACATGGCATTACTCGAATGTGTGGTGGATGAAGGTTTTGGAGCACCACGTGGCGGTGTCAAGACCATGAATATTTGGCCCGTCTATCCTGTATTATTATCACCCAGATTCTCTTCAGAATGACCTTAATTTCGCTGTATCTAATGGCTTCTCAATGCAACTTAAACAATGCATATTTGGAGACAGTGGAATCCCTTGAAATTTCCTTTGGGTCCACTCTGTAAGACTCAAAATCTTTCTTGATCCATCTGTGAGACCGGATATCTACGGCACATTATGGTATAACTTTACATGAATGAGTTCACACTGAAGGGAAGAAGATTATGCCATCTCTAATACTATCATCATGTTCAACTGTACGAGGAAGTTCTCTTTCCATGGATTTTAAATGAGCCAAAAAAAAAAGGTTTTCCCAACAACAAATTTTATGCTGGTTTGGAAGCCGGAGTCAGATTTTTAGATCTTGATCTTTCAAAACAGTTTCTGAAACATTCTTCTCGTCCAAATTTTGGACTGCAGGTTACTGGTAGGTAGTAACGGCTCGATTGGATGCAAGATAAGGTTTCGGAGCATAAATTAGCAAAGAAAAATAAGATAGTATGGGGTATTATTTATAGAGTGTGGACCCATATTGATTTGACATTTATGAATAGTGAATAAAACAGTACTCCCTCCGTTCCTTAAAAAGAGTAGTGTATTCGAGTTTGGGTTGTTCTTAAATAAATGTAATATTAAAAAGTTGGTACATTTCCTGTTTCGCCCCTTGTTTGTTTGATCGGAGATAAATGGATGGGATATGAAATCCCTTGGGATATGGGTGGGATATGAAATCCTTGGGATATTGCTCAGGATATCAATGGATGGAGAAAATCCATATCCGGTGTTTGTGTTTGACGGGATATAAGCAATGGAAAGCATTTTTTTGCACTAAATCCCATCCAAATCTCCCCCCCCCGGGATTTTATCCACCGTACGGATCGGGATAAAACTTGACCCGGGATATGATATCCCATCCAAATTTAGGAAAACAAACACCGGATTTTGGGTCCCAAAGGATTTGATATCCTATCCCACCCTCCAAATCCCCCCAAACAAACAAGGCCTAAAAGTAAATTTCTTTTTGAAAAGTTAGTGGATAAAGTTTAATAATGATGTCTCCATCAACGGCAATAGTGGAAAGTAAAGGTAAAAAAGTTGATGTGAATGGTGTAATATTGATACTTTCTTAATAAGATGAAATTACAAAGTTACACACTTGAAAAGGAACGACGCTTGATTTGGAAGTTCTGGTAATAAGAGGTGGAAAAATAATATACTCAGTTTGTTTTGTAATTGAAATGAGAGAGAAGGATAAATTAGAAGAAGGTATGTGGTGGATTGGCCCAGATTAGGGTGGGATTATCTTGCCTCCTCATTCATGGACAGCCCTTGGTTGGGAATAATTAATCCGTCCTAGGGTGGATTCGGCCAAATGAGGGGGAGGGAGATAAGATCATCCGGCCTCTCTTTTTTGCTCTCAAACCATGAAGAAGAAGGGGGACGAGTCATCCGGACTCCTCAACTCCTAGCCAAAACGGGCTGTAAGAGATTTTGAAATTCTAAGTGATTTGGAATTCTAGGTTGCTTATAGAAGTAGGAGTAATAGATTTTGAATTCCAAACGACGGACATCTCGCGACTCATACTCTTGACCTCCTATTAAAGATTATGAATTCTAATTGACTGAGTAAATCCCATTTAGTATTATTTTTTTTTAATTTTATAAGAAATCCCATTTAGTTAAAGTATGCAAAAATTCAACCACATGGCAAGTAATGGGAAAATCAAACTCATACAAGGATCACAAAAAATTCACTCAGTAATAGCCCGTCTCTACCCTTGCATCCCCACCACCGTCACCATTATTGTGAAAACACCACCGGACTGCTTTCATATAGCATAGAAACTATCCGCGAACGCGATCAGAATCAACTCCAACATACCCGCCTCCGTCCTTGACCACCACCATAGGGAAACATAAACCCATCTTTGACCACGATTATACCGGCCTTCTGCATTAACCCTATGATCGTGCGACTACGCGAGGGGCATTAGGTCATGAGACACACATAAGAATCTGAGAACACATCCCACAACCTGCAAGCAAGCAAGCAATTCTGCCTCTTTGTTCTAAGAAGCCACAGGTTGAACAACAAAAAAGAGCCACAAAAAGCTAAACCTATAACAACATGCAGGTCAGCTAAAACAAGGTCATTCCTGAAAAGATTTCCAGCAAAATTCTGCGGAATAATGCTAAAAATTGGACATCAAAACTTGCCAAAATATACTCATCAGTATGTACCCAATCAATTGGAGTCGGCTAAATGAATTACAAAATATGAAAAACAAAACCAAACGCGGTTTTACAACAATTTGCCTGTAGATTCTGATATCCCTAGCAAAGATTACACATGTACTAAAAGGTACAAAACCCAAAGCATATTCAACAGTAGCTGTTGGGTACACCAGAATCAAGTTTTCCAGACATCTCTAAAAAAAATCCTAACTTCAGGGTCGGAGCACACTTCTCCCCATAGTTGCACAATTTGCCCCGGGTATTGTATCCAAAAAGTTAGCCGAGTAGAACAGAGTTTACAAGCCTAGCAAAAAATTAGTCCTCCAAATGTTACAGCAAAAACATATTTGCACAGAGGATCCATATTTCCTCAAAGTTCTCACTTAGCCAAATTGCCTAGCTCCTTTTAACTCTTCGTCTTAGCTCCCGCCATTTTCTCCTCGAAATTTAAAGTTTTAGCTGCAGTTAGTAGCATGTCGACTCCACCAGAATTATTTATCAATCCTTCACTTCCTTTCCGATCTATTTGAAGGTTCTCAAATGCACCTTCCCCGTCTCCCTCTCTCTTTTTCAGTTTGTTTTGAAGACTCTCATACGCCTTTTTCGCCTTGCGTATTCGCTGAATTCCCACATCACATTTTCTGCAAAACCATTTCCCTCGGGGAATCGAACTCCGTGGCGGCTGCATACAGTAAATATGATAGGCATGGTCACACCCATCACACATAACAATATTTTCATCGTCGCGATCGGTGAGGCAGCGTCTACACAAGCAAGAAGGGCAATACCAACAGGGACCATAGGTACTTGTTTGCTTGTTGGTCAAGCATTTCATATGGTAGTACTTATGAAGGCAAAAACGATGGCCACAAACCTTGAAGCGATCGCTGTTATCAACCTCATTCCCACAAACATTGCACCGGTGATCGGTTTTTCCATCTTTCACTAGTGGGACGCCGTGTTCAGAATAACCATTTGAGTTCTCTTCAATTTCATTGTCTCGATTTCGAGAGGCATTCAGTTTCTCACAAACTACACAATCATCATGGGGCGATTCAATGCCGTTAGCGGTGCACTTAGCACAGTACCAACTCTTTGGGGGAATTTCTTCTATAGCGGGCTCGATGCAGGAAACATGGTACATCTCTTCACATGAATCACAAACCAAACAGTCCCTTCCATTTGACGTTTCTCCACAGCGACGGCAAGGACAGGCACCACAAGCCTCTGTTTGTTCCGGTTTAGTCTGAGAGTCGGATTCCACCATAGGAAACTGCTAGCAACAAAAATATTGACAGATATTTGTTCAGCGCCAAGTCACCAGATCAAAAATGAGGTTTCCAATAGCAGGACAAACAAATTCAAAAATGTCTGAAATGATTTAGTGTTCTCGACAGCTATATAACAATTCCAAACAGAATAAGCATTCTAATTAACAAAGACCCCAAACATGTCCTCCAATTCTTCAGCAGAACTTAAACAGGTTGACACATAAAATGACCATATCACTGCTAATGAAAAGCTGAAACCAGGTAAGAAGATCAAGAACATTGGATATTTAATTTGAAAAGCCAGCTCTAGACCACGCTCAAACTAACCCAAGTTCCAACTTCGGCAGAAAGCAAAACCATGTATATAATAATGATCTTAATCACTAAAACCTAAGGGAAATGATATTCCGTCTTTAGTATATTGCTTCCAATAAAACCTTTTATAGGACCCAAAATCATTCTATCTGATCCAAGTCATCCAACACTACGAATGTAACAGCTGGAGGAGAGAGCGAATCAGAGATATCAAGAAGGAGCACTGGGCCTCTGGGAGTTCCAAGGAACCTTCCCTTAATCTATTATTAAGTTTGCTACTAAATATACACCTCAACATTGACTTCATTTTCACATATTCATCAGCCACCAACTAATTGTACATAAATACAGTTCAGAAGCACTATGCAGTATGCACCAAGGCTTCTACCAGAGGTAGAAACAATGAAATACGTACGGTTTAGATAATTATCCCACGAGCAATACATGACTTAATGCAGAAGTTAATCGCAGAGGAAAAAAGTTCCTTCTTTGAAAAAATCAAAGCAATCCATATAGCATAAATCCCATAAAGCAAGAGCCTAAATACTTGCACAAAATAACAGCACCATCAGTGAGTAACTCATCGTGACCTGTTCCTGATAAGAAGTCGTTGACTTATCCGACAGGCTCTTTCCGAGAGCAACCATTTCAGCACCAACTTTTTGAAGCTTTGTCCATAGCTGCCAAAAAAAAAAATCAGCTTTAAAAGTAAGCCACTAGAAATGCTTGCCTCACGGCTCACTGTAAACTGTAACGGGACAAAAACTTATTTGCCAGTAGTTGAAACTTGAAATTGACAAGCGAAATTGAAATCCAGCCAAGCCTTCATGCTCCGACAAAATTTTGTGATGTGACACATAAAAATTTGATTGTCTCTTGGCCTCCCATCAAGACAAGCATCTTGATGCTCCAACGAGTTGCTATGATGTGACACAATAAAATACGGCAAAACAATCCCAGATGTTGATACATCACTTCTCATGCTTTGCCCGGCCCTCCAACAAGGAAAAAAAGAACAAGAAAGGTTCACACAACAGCACTAGAAGAAATGGCAATAGCAAGCAAACATTTTCAAGCCTCCATAAGGCAACTTGTCTTTTGCAAGACTCTCTAGTTTGCAAAGCTCACGCATTGAAACCCATCCAGACATTGGATAAGGTTGCAGCATATTCATCAACTTTTTAGTAAAACAATGAACAGGCCAACCATCCAACAATCAAAAAGCTGGTTATCGGTTTCCTGATTGCAACAGTTAGACTTCGCAAACAATTAAACATTAATATGCCATAAAGAACTCAAAGACAATAGAAACATCCATACCATAGTGTCCTCTCGGAAAATCAACAATGAAATTGTTGCATAAACAGAAAATTATATCGTCACATAAGAAAAGGAAAGGAAAAAAAAAAACAAAAGAGAGAGCACACGAGTTAACCTTGACAAAAAAAAATAAAAATAAGAGAAAAAAAAAAAGACCACACAATTAAAGTTGTTGAGGATGCAATGAGAAGGCAATAAAAAAAAACACAATCTGAATGCAAAAGCTTTAGCTGCAAAATAAATGATTAGTTGTTACACAGGCCCGCATTACATCAAGAAGGCACCGAAACATAATCTTCAAATGTATACACGTGTATTAGTATGAGGGAGCAGATTGAAGTTCACAAAGTTCAGGTGTTTTATCTGCAGAAGATAAGAAATCCAAGAAAGAATAACTACTCTCCAAAATATTCTTCAACAATGAAAATAGAAAGGTAAAGAATGGAATCTCTTAAACAATGAGAATTTAAATTAAAGGCATCATTAGCATATCAAAATTGTTCTTCCATAATAAAACATTTATTGAACCAAACAAAGGAGAAATTCAAAGAACATTTGAGTAAATGTTGGAGACTTGCATGTATAATCCCCAATTGTTAAGCATTGCACAACTATAACAGAACATAGGTTCAACAACTAATCCAGCTTAACTGAGCGCAAGCACAAAGAAAAACAAGCAGATAACACAAATTACTTGGACGACAAAAAAGTACCTGTTGCACGTCCGAATGAAAAAGCAACGGTGAACTTTCGTAACCTCCCTCTTTCATCCTTGAGTTTATAGGACTAATGTCCAAAAAGCTATTAACTTTTATCCCTTGAAAATTTCCCAAGAGCAGGCCACATAGTTCAGAAAACTTTTCTGATACAAGAATATCAAAGAAAGCACGTCCACACATATCAGCATTAGTATGGCTTGGTTCACTTAGTGATCCATTGGACATTAGATTCACATTCCTTTTCGTTGCATCATGGGTTCCATTAGCAATCCGCCCTGTATGAGAACTTTTGAGGTTGTCATCAGCAGAATGGAATGATGCCTGCAAACCAGATTGAGTTAGGCAATATGCATTTATTTCCGAGATAAACAACAGAGAGAGGAAGAACTAAAATAAGAAGACAGACATATAAGCCCAAATCCAAACCAAGCAATTTTCGCAACAGTATGTACCTTAGCTGCGCTTCTGCAACTGCCTTCTGGACGAGACAGGAGTGCCTGTTGGATGCATCCGCGTAAACCACCTTCACTCTCGTGCAGGGACTGATACATTTGTTCCAGAACATTTTTTGTCCAATGATTCAGTGGGCAATCATCCGAACTCATAGCACTCTGTGAGACCATCCTAGGACCACTAAACTGCTCATGGGAGCTATCATGTTGAAAGCCTTGGATGGTTTCTTCTATTGACTGCAGAACACTCACAAGTCACAATCAATATAAAGGTTTTTGTCGCAAACAATGAAACAAAGTGTAATAAGGCCTAGTAGGCATTTTTTATTCCAAGTTCTCTAGATAAAGGCACCACAAACACGTCATTACTCTATTTTCATCAAATTTTCCAACTTAAGCTCTTTTCCTGCAGGTTTTACTTTGAACATTCATTTCACAAGGTTTTGCAAATATCTTTTACGATATACTGTTTCAAATATCTTTCAAAATGTTACTGTTTCAACTATCTCACCCTGTGGAACAGAGACTGCACATAACAATATGATGTGGACAAAACACATGAAAAGACAAGGAGTATAAAGCTTCAGTTCACCTCTCTCTAAGGGTGCTTCTGTTAAGCGGTAATGTTTCCGTTTTCCAGTTCTTATTTATTATCAAAAACTGAAAATTGAACTCTGTTTCTTTTTGTCGAATACGGTAAAAACATGTATTTTGTAATGCATTGTACCGAAACTGAGCAAACTAGAAAACAAAACAAAGTTAAACATACTTTGATACCATCATTTCGGTAAAGTCACAACAACACCAGCTGCCACTCATTATTGCCATCCAGAAGCAGCAGTGCAAACCCCAACCACCAATCACTTCATTCATGGGAACAACCACCAACATCCTTCTATCAAACTCCCAATTCTAAACTCAGTTCCACAGAGAGCAACTATTAACCGAAAGCTCAATCTTCCATCAGAGCTATATATACACATTCTATAAGCAAGAAGACTAAATCTGAAACTAATTAGAGCATTCCATAGGACACCAGGAAACACCAATTGTGTACAGGAGAGAGAGAGAGAGAGAGAGAGAGAGAATTGAAGCCTCTTAAGGGTACTGGCCTCCCAGCAAGTTTCCAGAATCTGTATCTCAACTGATTGCGGTATAGCTCCATGCAGAATCTAAATGTGAACTGAATCGGGGTTGCAAATGGCTCAGATTTTCACTTAATAGTATGAATTGGAGTCCTATCGACGAGAGAGGGAATCAGAAAATCATTTTAAGATAAAAACTCGAGGGCTTTCGAGTACCGATCCTCATGCAGCACGGGGG
>JAXBDA010009106.1:0-13279 GCA_036023075.1 Gaultheria prostrata
GGCAGGATGCTGGACTTGGCCCACCTGGCCTCCGCCCAACAATCCCTCCTCCAGCACCTGCCCGCAAGCAGCATGCTATCCAGGAGAGTTGAACCCTTGACCTTGGCTCTGATACCAATTGTTAGGAGTCTGATCCACCTGAGATCTGCCCGTGTGCGCGTAGGCCCAATTCGTTGGGGAGTATCCACGGAGTCCACCACATCACATGGACCCAATATACATTGAATGACCCATATCCACTTAAAAGGCTAAGCCTTGTAAGTGGTGATCCACCCAATTGTATATTAAGGTCCAACTCTTTTTCTGTTTATCCAATGTGGGACTCTATCTTTCACACATGTTCTCAACACTTACCTCTCTAAAGCTATGCCAAAACTTAAATTCTTTTAAATTTCCGGATGTATATTGAATAGAGAATTCGATGTGCCCAGAAATAAGTATTCCCTCCGTCCCTTTTTAAGTGATCCGCTTGGGAAATGTGTATTTTTGTGAACGTTAAAAAAGACATTTCTCTAGAACGTTTTTAATTTCTTTTTGCACCAAATTAAAGTACCAATGAGCACTTTAATTTGGTATAAAAAATTATATGGAGAAATAGATTTTTTAAGGATTTGACATTGCACATGTTCCCGTATAGATCACTTAAAAAGGGACGGAGGGAGTAGCAAAAGTTGCGGACATTCTCCTCAAGAAAACAAAACAAAATAACATAAAAATTGTTGAAAATTCCTGGAATTTCGGTGAATGAAGTTGGGCATTATGAAGGGTTCCCGAGGCAACCGAAAAACCCTTCTCTTGATTCATCGAATCAATCAGTACAATAGAGTGCGGCTGTTTATGACCCTCATGATGTCAGATTAGTTGCAAATTTCATTGCCAGCAGTTTCAAGAATGAACTCTTGCAATGCAACTTTATTAAGGCATCCCGTTTTTGTATTGATCACCACAATTTCCAATTTCGTAATGTATAGTTCCGAGTTTTCATCCTGTGTGTGAGAGAGACAGACAAGTTTAATTCGCCGAGAAGGTCCACAGTGGCGTTCTGCGGACGATGGTCTAGTCATTATCTTGGGCTCCAACAAACTCGGGGAGGCGGCAAATCTATTTTAAGGAGGTTGTGATTCGCTGATTCGCAGACCCAGTTTGCTTGTTATTTTGTGTTCATGTAATCTGAAAGAATCACAGGATCTAGTTTGCTTGTTATTTTGTATCATGTTCATGTAATCCGAAATCATTCTCTAGAATTACGCCGTTGGTATTATATTTTTCCCAACAAAAATATTGAGCCACAATATGAACACCCCCCTAAGATTTTTCCTGCAACAGGGAATGTTATAGAGCAGTTGATTACCATTCATTCAATTCAACCACCAATTATGTATACCAAGAGATAGGAAGAGAGACATCAAAACATATATTGTTTGGTAAGAGAGACACCATAATATTCTTCAGCCATGTTCGCTCCTCACCCCAAAATTAGCTTCTTTTTTGCACCAATTCCCCTGTATCGGAACGATTCTGTATCGCTGTTTCCGTGCAATTTCAATAGCGATATCACAATCATAAATATTTTACCTCCGCCAGTGATTTCGGTATTAGGTAATTTGAGCTCCCTTTTTCCCTTTCTGTATGACTTGAACCTACCATGCCCATAGCCAAACCCAAAAAACAATTTGACCAAACCTCTTTCTCCTCCCTTCCGATCAGTACCACCCTACCAAATTCGCCTTTAATTTATGCACCACAGACCATTATATATACACACAATTCTACACAAATATGTTGATTTTCTTTGAATAACAGTTCATTCGCTTGTAGAATACCGCGAATTCCAGTATTTTTCGATATCTTCGGCTGTTCTTCCAGGAATCCTCCCAGCAATTAGAGACCATCTGAAATGCACCAAACGCAAAATTAATTTTCCTTTCTCCTAAAATTCAAACATGCTACTGACATACTCAGAGAATTTTGAAAGAACCAAAAAAAAGAAAGAAAAAGGAACAGAACAGAACAGGAGTCTAACCTCTCCCCAACAAGATTAAACATCCTGATAATAAGCGTTTCCTCGTCGTCGGAGAATTGAAGCTCCGAGTCTTGACTATCCTCTACATTAGAGAAAACAGGTAAGGAGTTGCCAGGATTAGGACATAAGAAGACTAATTGAATTGATGCTGGGCTGTACAATTTAACCAAGAGGCGCGGCCTAAGGCTTTCCAAGGCCTTGGGCAAAATATTAACACGAGGCGTCGAGGCCTTTTTGGGATTTAATTTCCCGTTTTCAGCTAAAAGTCTTAGAACTCCTCACGGCCTTGGCCTTAATTGCCCAAGGCTTGGGCTGCCGCCGGGTAATTTCAGTAGGGATGTCAACGGATAGGGTATGGATCGGAGGACCCTATTCCACCTCCTATCCCTAATTGAAGAGACTTTAACCATCCCCGCTCCGTTCCCCACTGGGGATATTAGACAAAGTACCAAACCCGTTTCCTAATGGGAATCGGGGTTTCCCCAAATATACCATATCCAAACCAAAAATTATAAGAAGTCGATAATGAAACTAAAATGCAAAAATAATATTCAAACCAACAAAAATTTAAAGTAAAAAACTTAAAACTTAAAGTAAACATTGTCACCCTAAAAAAAAAAGGAGAATGAAAGAGTTTAAACTTATTGAATGTAATGTGAACAAGACGATAATTCAAAGGTAAAATAGGAGAACACTGACCTAATGGTAAAGAGTGCCGCATCAAGCACGAGTTTTGATTTGCAATGATTTCGTAATGACATTGGTTTTCTATATATTGTAGACTTTTTGAGATTTCTTTTAGGAAATAGAATACGGTATGTATCAATAATCTTACTGCATTATGGTAATTGATAAGATTTGTACAACAAATATTCATATAGATATATGTATACACACTCATGTATATATAACCGGATAAGGAGCGGGTATGGGGATTCGGGGGTGGGGATAACAAAATCATACCCGCTCCATATCCGAGCGGGTATTTTTTAAATTCCATCATACCCGCTACCATTGGGGAGAATTTTGGATAAATCCCGCATCCATATGAGCAGGGGTGAGGCGGGTATTCATAGGATATGGGGAAATTGTCTATCCCTAAATTTCAGGGGATCCTACAATTGAGAACACCTCCTGCTAATGATTTGAAAAATTCTCAGAAAATCAATTCAAAGAAACAAGTCTGATTACATTTCACGACCATTTATAGGCAACCCACAAAAACTGAGCTAATTAGACCTTGGATATGAGGAGCTAATTTTTTTTTTAAATCCAAGAAAATAGGAGAGGCACAAGAAAGAAGAAAACCCATTTGGATGCTCAAGAGAAAAATCAATTTGGAACACTGTCGATCTCTGTGTACTAGTTGACAAAAACAGGGTTTTCCTTTTCACCTTTTCTCAGCCACCAAACAGAGATCGACAGTGTTCCAAATTGATTTTTCTCTTGAGCATCCAAATGGGTTTTCTTCTTTGTTGTGCCTCTCCGATTTTCTTGGCTTTTTAAGAAATTTATAATTTACCATAGCCTAAATAGCCCAATTTCTAAACCAAACAGGGGAAGAGGAGGGAAGAACTGTAGTACTAATTTTTTTCAACAGGGACAGTAACTAAATGAAGACGACATATAATTGAGTTAGAGACGCCAAACCCATAATAGTAAATGAAGATACCTCTAGAGTCCACAGATGTATCTTTCGAGGAGCGATCCAAGTCAGCCATATTTTCTTGAGGAACAGAGAGAGAAGAAACAGAGTGCTATGGACTGTGTTTTTCTTGAGGAGATGTTGAAAATGGAGGGACTTGGATGTCTTAATAAGTGGAGAAAGTGAAAGAATTAGAGGTAAAAGAGAGAATCTTTCCACAGAAAATTGTCCCTTTTTTGGTCGAAGAATGGAAGGTGGGAAAGGGAAAGGAGAATGGTAGTTGAAAGAAAGCGGCTGAGGACTGGTTGGTAATGGTAATGGTAATGGTAATGGTAATGGTCGTTGAGTATTACTACTAATTTTTCCGAAAAGACAACCGACATTAAACTATAAGATAGTGGAAACCTAAAAGAGAGAATGTAAGTACAAACTTTCTTTATTATTATGGACATTCTTGTTCGAGGTCGGTCTATATCGTGCTCCAATCTACGCTCCACAATGTAGTGCCTTCTTTCTCAGCCGTCCATATCGGCAATCAGTAGTTCAAATATATTTATTAACTCATGACGGTAAAAATACTTTTGCGAATCTGAACCATCGATTGCAGAGATGGATAACTCGGATTAGCGCTACACGGTGTAGCACCGAAAGGATGCTACAGTAAACCCGGGTCCTTGATTTTTTTTTTTTTTGTCATTCGATATACATTGGGAATTAGCAGGGGAGTTAGTAAGTTAGTCCAGATGAAGAATGCTAGGTTTATAACAACCCGCTGTTCACTGTGTAAAATTATTGTCATTAAAGGTGTTTTAAAATAAATTATCTTATTTTTTAGTATTTAACCACTGAAGTACGCAAAATATGTGATAGCACCTAGCATAATTCAGAATGCTCAAGTTTTTGTTAGGATCAAGAAACGATCGAAGGTACTTGAATTTGAGCTCATACTCCACTCGTTAGAAGCTCATTTGAGATCAGTTCATTATCTTTACGAATCTAACCTTGCACGTTCTTGTGACACTCGTTATGCTTTCCAACCAAATTTAAACAAGCTCCGGCTCTTTTAACATGCAATGAGTTAAAAATTCAAACTAGCCGCAATCAACTTCGTTACAGTTCATTTGAACTCGGTTTGCCAAAAATAAACTACTGTATAAACTATATGTTTAGACATGCATTGATTCTTGTCAAGATTTCAAACCAAGCTTGACTAATCCACCGCTTGGCTCGTTTGTGAGCCCTAGCCTTTGTTTGCCAGATCCACTGCCTCGGTAATATATCCGCGCACTAATTTGCTACTTTGCCAACATTTCGCAAAGCTGCAAAATCATTCCTCTGGAGACAAACTTGCAACCGGATAAGATGTTAGTAAAATGGTGAAATTCCAGTTTTTTTGTACAATTCAAAGTGCCTTCGATTCCTGTTTAGCCAAATACCCGAACAAGCAATGGGATAGACAGTGCCAACCCAGGTGTTTATTTCAGACAGCAGTGCTCGGGAGACAACCTAATTCCATTCCCACTTGAACGCATATAGTAGAACCCATTCCAAGATTATTTGCAGTTTAATCATTCCCGCATAATTACATAGCAAACGTATTCTATTTTTCATGCCGTGTCAATTAGTTGATCAAAGTACCACCAAACAAGCAAGTACAATTTCGAGAGGGAGAGAGCACAAACACATAAGACATTCTTGTTTAGGGTTGTCGTAATCTGGCATAAAAATAAAATCAAGAAGCATCCCAAAGCACATTATTCAAATACTATAAATACTAAGGACACCACAAACACAAAAGTTCGAACCACACAAGCATGGAGATATACTATAACAGTTTCGTGTCTGATTAACTTGAGATTCTTGCACTAACATAAGGAAGCCGGTAACTGCAGGTTGAATGGTGAGTTGCAGCTCAAAAACCATGAATTTTGATATTATCCTTCTTCACTATGCCAGCCTGTTAGCCATGAAGAACGCGGAACACAAGTTCAAAAAATCCCCAAATAGAAACGTCACAGCACAGTAACAAACAATACTATAGACTTGAAATATATTACCTGAACAAGGAAGGTAGAGACATTCTTTCGCTGATCACCTTGAAGCTGAATAACCTTGAGAAAATCAACAATATCAATGTAAGAGGACCATCGAGCTAAAAATACTGCGACAGTTTATAGAAACATTGACATAAACCTGGCCTAGCTCTGGGTCCTGGACTACAGTGCCGTTGCAGCAAAACTCCTTCTTGAGGTCCTTGAGTATCTTATTATAGCTGAATTCTTTCTTCAACCCCTGGACAGTTGTCAAGCTTTTCCTACCATTCCGCTGTTGTACACGAATGTGCACGTACTCCTTGGACACAGCACCAGAATCCTCAGCATTTGCCTCAGCAAACGGATCTAGACAACCAGATAGCAGCAAAATTTCATATATTGCAAGTTCAAAATACAAGAAGAAGTCTATCATGTCTTCAAGTACATGCACACACCATCATTTAAATAATTGGTGGGTGTGGGTGTGGGTGTGGGTGTGGGGGTTCAGAGAAAAGAGAGGTGGGCGCGATCCCACTTCGTTAGTGGGACAGAGAACTACTTCGATCATAAAAAACAGAAGTCACAATAAAGATTGACGAACTGTGAAGATGCAATAAACACCAGCAATGAAATAAAGGTTAAGTACCAAAAGTAGTAGGAATCTGGATGTCGAGTTCAGACATGAAACTTGGCTTGTATATTTGAACAGATGCAAAATCCAAATATTTCAAGCGCTGAACTCCAATACTCAGACCTGGATGAGGGTGAAAGCCAAATTAGCATTAAACAAAGAATGCTATTAAAATTCATCAACATATAGGAACAATATAAAACAATTTAAGCATCAACCTTGTAGACTTTCTAACTCCCCATGTTTGATGTGCAACAGGAACAAAATATAAGACAAAGAAAGATCTCATATACACGTACGAGTCATTACTAGCATGCCAATCTAGACCAAAGTTCCAAAAGTTAACATGCCTTCAGCAAAATGGTTCCAGGTTTCTCAAATTCTAACGACTATACAGGAATCCTACCATCCTAAATTCCACAACCACAGAGGATTGACCACCATAGCCTCCTCGCCGCAGTGCTCGCTACTGCCATAGCCTCTCTCTATTGCCAAAACCACAAGTACATTTTCAAAGAAAAACTTAACCCCAAAAACTGTATGTTTTCCCAATTTTCGCTTCACTTGACTGTATGACTTATCAGATATTAATCCATTTGACCCGTTAAAGACTAACACCAAAGATTTATGACTTGAGCTACAGGTACTTGTCAATTTCCATTTCCGTATCCCAATATCCGTTTCCAATTTCCCAATTGTCAAAGGGCCACGTCTCATAGCTTGTGAAAGCTTAATCGCTCCTCTTAAGTGTTTCTCTCGGTGTTTTTGACTTGAGGTACTTGTCTATGACTTAAAAACATCACAAGTTTCCCAAACACAAGATCCTTTTCCTTTATTTATCTTTCCATCGTAAGAATCCAACTTTTCAGAAACCAAAGCCAAAACACACTGTTGGTTTCATGTACTAAAGGGGAAGGTGAAAAGTTGATTGTTTTCCATGACTTTTAACATCCATTTTCAATTTTGGGGACCCTAGAGGCTAGAGCAGGAGCGGACAAAGGCAAAATCACAATCTTCATGATCGATAAAATCAAACTTTGTTTCAAGCACCGCAACAAAAATCATGGACTTAAACCCATAAATCACATGGAAACAACTCAGTTTAACATAAAGTAAGGATCTTTAAAAGAAAACTAGGCCAACAGAGAACGAATAGCATAACCCTAAGAGCTAACTTTGTTAGCTGCAGTAGCATATTTCAATACCGTAAAGCAGAGAATCAGAAACGATTAACAAAGTAAATTGGAAACCATCAACCAAGGAACAAGATCAAATTTTTCCACGTTCAATTACTTTCTCAGCAAACAATCAAGCAAAAAAATCCATCAAAAATCAAACTGCTCAGTTTAACAAATTGGGCCAAGCGAGAAAAAGGAACAATAAGCGCATAATCCTCGTGTTCGCCAAATCAAAAGTTATTTCAAGCACAGCAACACATCATAGACCGAAACCCATAAATTACATGGAAACAGCTCAGTTTAACAAAATTAAGGATCTTTACGAGAAAAGTAGGTCAACAGAAAACGAATAGCATAACCCTAAGACCTAACTTCGTAAGCTGCAGTGGCATATTTCGATGCCACAAAACAGAGAATCAGAAACGATTAACAAAGAAAATTGGAAACCATCAACCAAGGATCATCCAAGGAACAAGATCAAATTTTTCCACGTTCAATGACTTTTCTCAGCTAACAAACAAGAAAAATATCCATAAAAAATCAAACAGCTCAGTTTAACAAAATTTGGGGCAAGACGAGAAAAAGGAACAATAAACGCATAATCCTCGTGTTCGCTAACCCATCCAAAGAAAAAGATCAAATTTTTCAACGATCAATTACTTTTCTCAGATAACTAACAAGCAAATCCGTTTAAAAATCAAACAGATCTAAGCAAAGGTAAGATCGTGGAAAATTGCGAAGGCGATAGATAGAGATAGCGAGAGATTACCTGATCCGACGGCCGGAGAAGAAACCCCAACTACGGATAAGTCTGAGCAGAGAGAGAGAGAAATTGCAGCGAAGGAGGTAGGAGAGAGGAAAACGAGGAAAACGAGTTATGTATAACGACGCAATGGATGCTTCACGCGCCGGTGGTTGGAAGTTGGAAGACAGTGGGCTCATGTGGTGTGATATGGGCTGAAGAAAGCCCAAAGGCCGTATGGGATATGGTTTCGGGCCATTGAGTGAGAAATGGGGTTTAAGCAAATTATCCAGACTCAAAGAAAGCCTGATATGTTACTGGCTCTGGGTTAGCAAAATATCCGTTGAACTGCGAATCCATTCCGAATTGGATCAATTTTTTAGTATTAAATTGGTTTGGTCCCGGTTTATAAAATGATAACGAATCAAATGGCTTGGTTTGCAGATTTATGTTCACAGTTTTAGTTCCAAATCGATTCGAACAGCAATTTTATGCATTACGTTTGAATGATACTTTGGTTTTTGTTGATTTTCGAGATTTTTTTATTCAAAATCAAGTTTCATTTTAAATTTTTTACACAATCTCAGATACCTCAAATGCTTTGTGAACAAATTATTCAAAATTCATAGAAACCGGACCAAACCGTAGTCTAATGGGTTGGGTTGGTTCTATGCATTTCTCATATTGGTTTGGTTATCAAAACCATCAATCCGTAAGAGTTGATTTGGTTCTTGGTTTACCACAAATTCAATTCAGTCCGATCCACGCTCAGGCTTTTCATAAATGAAGAGGCGAAATTTTATAGGTGGGTCCTGTTTTGGGAATTTGTTTGTTAACAAGCATGATTATGATTTGCACATTTCACCAAGAACTACAAAAAAATCTCAGTCTAACCCACGACTAGCGTCTACCAATTTCATTATATCCTTTTGGATCTCACTAGCGTCTACGATTTTACTATATCCTTTTGGATCTTATTGCTATCCGATCCCCTTCTTTGAAACCCTTGAATTAATTAGATAGAGATGATAGTAAAAAAATAAACAAGTTGGAGGGAGAGGAAGCTATCACACGAGTAGAGGGAGTGGCTCAATTGTAACAACATCAGAACCATGTGGTAGTCGAGTTGGCAAAGGTGCGGGTGAACCTCTATCTTCCTCACGTGATTGTGAACACAAACTCACTTATGGTAATAGTCCTCGTGAAGCAGTTGTTGTGTGTGAGGACAACGTTGTTTAATTTGCACCTTAATGGGGTTGTCAGCCTGCAAAGAACAATGACTATCTTGCAACCTCCCAACCGAACATGACACTCAAGGGTTAGGAGCCAATGTCACGTGAGGTCGCTAAGCTAGTCGTCCCTTTCTAATTGTTGTTACTAGGAGGACAAAAACAGATAAAATAGAAGAA
Source organism: Gaultheria prostrata (assembly GCA_036023075.1). NCBI lineage: Eukaryota > Viridiplantae > Streptophyta > Magnoliopsida > Ericales > Ericaceae > Gaultheria > Gaultheria prostrata. Next base: position 9,662 of record JAXBDA010009106.1, read on the forward strand.
AAATATGTGAGAACCCCATACTATGTGCTCCCACACAACGTTTATTATAAATAAATATTTCTATTATGGAGGCAAATAAAGATCATAGTGTGGGAACCTCATATTATTGCCATTACATAGGTGCAAAAGTATTTATTTCGATGTATTACATAAGAATTTTCTCTTGACAATATTTTTTTTTTTGGTACTTTGGAAATACGACAATATTTACCAATTAAGTATCTACATCAAAAGGCAAGTGATCCACTGACTGCATCTGCAACCCAGATCAAAGTAAAAAATAGTCTTCATAATCTTCCATGTTTGGCTTTCCTACACAGCCAATTTTGAGCATTCCCTGCAAATAAAATATCGTAAGCACACTATATGATACACTTTTTGTCTCCCAACTCACCACCAAAAGTGCATGATAGTGTCTCTACCGGATTTTTTGTCGCTACGTAAATGGTTAGGAGGCATTTGGGGGCCCTGCTGTGCACTAGGTGCATGGCATGATTCGGCAGTCCATTGCGAAAATACATGGGTCGGATTAAATCCAACTCCATGTGAGAGCCATTGCTTGGATTTGATCTAGGCCGTGCATTTTCACAATGGACAGCCGGATGGGTGTGTGACACCGTGCCATGCACCTAGTGCACAGTAGGGATCCCTTGTCCGGTTAGGATAACCATGTAGCTAACGTCACATGGAACTCCAGGAATGCTAATTGAAACTAAAGGTTTGTAGTACCATGAACCTAGTGCGCAGTAGGGACCCCTTGTCCGATTAGGAGAACCACGTAGCTAACGTCACATGGAACTCCAGAAATGCTAATTGAAACTAAAGGTGTACAAAAAACAGAAAATTCTATAGGATAATGAAGTCACTTGACATAGCTCAATGGAGGATAATGATTCATGTAGCCGACCCCAATTGATTTGGGACATAAGACTCGGTTTGGTTTGGTTTGGTTTGTGATAGGATAATGAAGTGGTTAAATCCAACTCTGAATCATCAAAAGTGAAACCAAGTAAACTAATTATTAATTACAAATCCGATTCCTACATACATCTCTGTTTGTCATCCATATCTGTTTCTTGGCTCTACCAAACAGTTCAATTTTTGCAACACAGAAACAAATTTTAGAGAAAAAGCAACCGCAGCAACAAAACAAATATGCATTCACCAACTCCAAAATCTTTCAATGACCACACAGTCTATTATCATGGCAGCATTTGCATGTCAATCCATGTGGAAGCATCAATCCAGCCACCTCACCTCCCTCCAGACCCCCCAAAACTCACCTTCCTCCACGTAACAACCATGCAAACACCCAAAACCCACTATAAATACAACCCACCACCACCGGCTACCACCACACCACAGCTCCATTTTCGACAAGAAATTAACCAACTTCAAAGCATCAAAAAATGGCCAAGCTCACAATCCTTGCAGCTGCACTTGTAGCCCTCATAGCCTTTGCCCAGGCCACCCGTACCACCATCACAACCACCGTGGTGGAGGAGGACAACCCGGGGCAACAGCAGCGATGCCGCCAACAAATCCAGCGGGAGGATAACCTCCGCGACTGCCAGAGGTACTTACAGCAACAGGCCAGGAGAGGAGGAGGGTCTGAGGAGGTGGCAATGATCACCGAATCGAACCCGCGTCAACAGCAGCAGCAGCTCCGCCAGTGCTGCCAGCAGATGGAGAACCTCGACGAGCAGTGCCGGTGCGAGGGTCTGAAGGAGGCCATGAGGCAGCAGAGGGGCCAGGGGCAGATGCAGGAGGAGGAGATGAGGAAGATGATGCAACAGGCTGAAAACCTGCCTTCCAGGTGCGACCTCAGCCCCAGACGTTGCCAAATCCGAGCCTCCGCGTTCTAGATGAGACTAAAATCTTCTGAATAGTCAGCTATGTGCATGCATGCATGCATGCATGATGATAATAAACCTCAGCCCTCTAGCTAAGCTTCTTAGTTGGAGATAGTGGTAAGGTGACTATTGTAATAAGCACATTATCGTGTGTGTATTGTGTTTTCGACTTCTAGCTCTAGGCCTTAAATAACGAGAGTGCTTTGTGATCTATATTATGAATCTATGATACTATATGGTTTCAGTTTTCTTCATAAAATGCAAATCTGTCGGAAACCCATCCAAGATAAACAAAAAGCTTTCTCAATTCCATTTCTTTCCCCAGTTATTCCCTCCGTCCCAAAAATTATAGTTTCTCGTTTCATCCTAACCGGATAGAAAATCAATTATATTTTTCAATCAGTAATACATTCATATCCAATATGGATCTTAACTGATAGGAGTATATCTCAATTAAATCTAAAATACAAAGTTTATAAAATAATCTAAAATATTATAAATTATAAGATATTTTACATTGAAAAGTGGCACGAACTTTCTAAAAGAATTATATTTTTGGGACCGATGAAGTATAAAATAGGCCAATCTGTCAAAAATCAAACAGATCACAGAAATTGCACCCATTGGTCCTTTCGGAAGGCCAAAATATGATAACTACAATTTGACACTATCATGCAAGGACATGGAAATTGCACCCATCATATTTTCTAGCAGTCATTTTCCCACCTTAATCAAACCAAACGTAGTGTAACACGAAGTTTTGTAATCCCACCTTAATCAAACCAAACGTAGAGCTTCAATCAATTGGAATCGGCTACAATTAACGAAATTTTTTACTACCTAATGCAACTCTTTTTCTGGCCTTGGGACAGACAAGACTCAAAGCATGGACTGGTAAAGCGGAGTTTCCATTTCTATCTCTATCTCTCAAGCTGAGTTTTCTAAGAAAAACTAGCGTTGTGCCCATTTACAGCACGAGAACACAAAAAATAGTTATTGTGACTTTAAGATGGTTTTAGGTAGCAATCAACCAAGAAGACAAAATGATAAGCACACAATTATGTAATATTTGTGGGCTTAAGTCTTTCTTTATGTCGTATTTATTTTAATTAGTTTATATTTTTATGTGATAATGCACGTAAGGTTTGTCTTAAGTGTTTCAGGTTAAACCAATATAAATAAGGTGATCCAGAGAGCATTGAGAACAATGCACGTGGCGTGGGCCCCTTGTTGCAGCTCTATCTACGGAAATGAAAAAAAAAAAAAAATCAATTTGAAAGCTTGAAGTTTCTGATCTCAAATGAAGGATGATGGCTTAAAATGGAAAAGTCAAAAATGGAGTTCTACTTTGAATAAGGTGTACTTATACCTAGAGCGCACGGAACACCCAATTATTTTTCCATGGTTCCATGTTGCCGTGCATATTCAAGGCTGAAATATCAAAGGAGAATTGAATGCAATTGTGGGAATTGAATTGCAAATTGGAAATGGGCCCCGTGCCTTAACGTTATGTGTCACGCCCCAAATTTCATAATTATAATTCAGTACATAATCCACGTGGAGGTCAACGCCATCCACGGTCAAAGTCAAGTTACACGTTCAGAGTCAATAAAAGTCAAGAGTTTAGTGTACCGAATCAAATACATAAGCCGAATAGTCTATCCAAATTTCTAGTAAAAAATACATGAATTACAAGTTAAAAGTTCATCTTTTCAAAAAGTACTACTAGTCCAAGATGATCATGTAACTCGTCCAATTAGCTTTC
>JAXBDA010009108.1:0-13279 GCA_036023075.1 Gaultheria prostrata
ATATATATAAGGAGCTTTCAATAAGGGCCTCTTATTGAACTTGCCATAAGGACCTCTCATTTCCGGATCATATTTTGATGATCCAAACCACTCAATGTTTTTAAAACGTGTTTTTAAAGGCCTCCGCGATATATCGCTTTTATCGAAAACTGATCGGATCAAGCACTTCCGGGTATTTTTTTTATGATTTCCCGTAGGTACCCTTAAAAACACATTTTAAAAACATTGAGCGGTTTGGATCATCAAAATTAGGTTTGCAAACACGAAAATTGGCTAGGTCCTTATGATAAAGTTCAATAAGGGGCCCTCATTGGAAGTACTGTTCGTCTCTTCCATCGTCGTCGTCATCGTCGATCGTCGCCATCGATCGAAAGCTCCATTGCGTCGATCCAAAGCTCTGGATCTCTGGATTAGAGAGCCTCTGATCTCCGTCTCCGTCGATCATTACCTATGCACTGTCGATCTCCATCTCCCGTCGATGGTCGCCGTCGTTGAGCAGGCTGTAGGGAAGAGAGAGAGAGAGAAACAATAAAATATTGGGTAGATGATGATTAGTGCCACGATAAAAATACCTAGGTGTTGTTCATATATGGATGGTGAACAGTGATTTACCCTTCGCACCTCACTTTTCTTCTTCCTCTTCTCTATTTTGCCGTAAACGCCATTTTAGATAAGCTATTGAACATGCTCTAACCCGTGAGCTGCTGCATGCCCAAAAATATACTATAACTCGTCCAGAATTTCAAATCACTTGCTCAAATTCACTTGTCATTGATTTAAAATTCTGAGAAGGTTTTATGTGTACTTAGAATTTTATATCTGACCCACCCACAAAAATTCAACCTACTGTATCAAGATTATAAACACATACCAATAATAGTACTCCTTTCGTCCCAATTTTCTTGTCTATTTGCATTATTCACGACATCTCAAAAAATTATTTATATCTTCGAATGTACTCCCTCCATCCTCATTTAAGAGTCTCTTTTTGGGATTCCAACTAAATAAGGGAACACAATCATTGCACTTTTAAAAACCTATTTTTCTTATTTTACCCTTCAATCATTACAATTTCTTACTTTCTAAGTACTACTAATTTCAAATGGAAGGGTAAAAGAGAAAATTTATTACCTTTACCCGTTTAGTTTTGAAATTGGACAATTTTTTTGGGACAGCAAAAAGTGGTAACTGGGACTATAAAATGGGGACGGAGGGAGTATAATGTTTTGTATATTTAATATGAATCTCGTATGATAGTTCTTGATGAGTTCTATTAAACAAAATTTTTAAGTTTAAAAAAATATTATAAATTAAGACTGTGAGCAATTGAAAAATCGCACGCATGCACGTAAATAGACAAAAAAATCGGGACGGAGGGAGTGATACCTTTTTGTTATTGGTTCGGTACTTTTAAATTCAAATTTGACCAAATAAATCACCTTGATTTATTTTTTTCATTTTTATTTGACTTTTTCCCCATTGGTTTGTTTGGGTTAAGCTTGTGTGTATTATTTGTAATAAAAAAAGTTTGTGTGTATCATTATGATTGAGTCGAGCTTTAGAAAGTTCAGGTTCGTTTGTTAAGTTTTTAAGCAAACTCGGGCTCAATAAAAATTTGCCAAGCTGAGCTCGAGCCAAATTTGTCTAGGTTTGAGTCAAACTCGAACTTGTTCACGAGCTTTAACGCGTAAAAAATATTAGATATTTATACTATAATACTAGTCTAGAACTTCAAATAAAATTCTTACATTTATTATACAATTTAAATCATACTGAAATTTAAGTTTATAGTACTTTTAAAAGTTTATACATATACAAGTTATACAATTTTCACTATGTAAATGAAAAAAATTTATACATATTCGAGGTTATGAGCATGTTTGGCCGCCCACTTCTTGATTTTTCCACTTCTCCTTTTCCATTTTTGGGTGTTTGGGAGCCTTGGGCAAAACAGCTTCTGGCCAAAATGATTTTTCCATTTCTAACAAAGGAGAAGAGAAGTAGAAAAAAGGTCAGGACCTCCTTTTTTATTTCTCCTTCTTGATTTCTCTCATCTCTCTCTCTCCCAAAATACATTATGCACATTTCTCCCAAACACTCATCCCAAATTCAAAAGTCATTCTGGCCATAATCCAAAAAATCAAAAAGCCAAAAAGTTAAAAATGAAAAGCTGAAAAGTAGGCTCCCAAACACCCTCTATATGTGAAATCATTATCATATATAGAGTACGTATATTCTCCAGTCCCGCGAGCCTAATCGAGTAAAATACTGTCAAATTCAAATTTGGCTCATTTAATAAACGAGCGTAAAATTGAGGCTGAGATTCAACTTGTTTACCACCCGAATTAAACTCGAATGGGCTTTTATCGAGTTAAGCCTCGAACAATTCTCACGAATGACTCAGTTCATTTACAGCCCTAGCTCCACAGCTTCCTTCCTTCCTCCCAAAAGCTTGGGAAGGTTGTTTCAAAGCCACAAGGATCCTGGGCTTTGCTGTATACGCGCACAGTGAAGGCTGACCCATACAACTTGATGGGCCACTGTTACTGGTTGGGCCATGGGAGATGTTATTTGCTGCGCGATTTTTAATCGTTATTGGATGAGAGAAAATGACAGATAAGATTTTCATATGAGCTCGGGCCATATTCATAAGCTAGGCCCAAAACAGAAAGTATAAAGAAACTGTATACATTCTCATACCTTTTTTTTTTTTTTTTTACAACCAAAAAGGATGGGAGGGGCGACCAGCGTAGCAAGGCCCCCTTGGACATGACCATTGGAGCTCCCGGCCCGCCTTATGAAATGTCCGGTTCGAGCCATAGCTACTGTCCGAGAGGACAGATCGTCACCAAAGGCACCACTTGGGTATATACTAGATGGCATAGGTGTCACCCCTCAACTCTCGTGATCACACCAGCGGGATTCGAGCCTGGGTTTCAACTGGGGGTGTTACACCCCATCATCTAGGTTACCACACTTGTGGTATTCACATACGCTACTAAGAGTGAGTTTCTCGTTAGTTAAAAAGAAAAAAACAAAGCTTTCAGTCTTCCCAACTCTCATTTGCTAAAAACACCAAGTTGATTTTAACAACTTGCTTAACAAAAATAGTATGTGAGAGAAAATTGGCTTTTGACAACTTAGCTTTTAACTAATGAGAAACAAAAGAGATTTTATGCAACCTTGCTAAAACTCAACCTTTTTGAGATTTTCCAGTTTAGCAAATAGGAAGCTTGGCCTAAATGGTTAGAAATAAGCAAATCACACAGAACATAAGGCTGCAAACAAACCAAGCTGCTCAGCTCGGTTTGGCTCCGTCAGTGCTTAATTGTGTTCAGTTGCTTTAAATCTTTACGACCCGTAAGATGCTACTCTCCTTCTCCCTCGACTCACACTAAACCCGACTTTAATTGGGTTTGTTTTTGCACTCGATCTGAGATGCGTTTTACGATAAGTGTTAGAGAGCATGGCTCGTGTTAGGCCGTTTGAGATGACTTCTTGCTCTTCCGCTTTGTTATTTGGGTTGTTATTGCAAGATTTTTCTCAGTGTATTTCAAATGGAGTCCTTTGTATTGCCTTTGGCTTTTCAATGAAGAATTTGTCTTCTAATCAAATTGCGAGATCAAGCTGCTCGCAAGTAGTTCGTGGCTCGACTTTGTTTGTTTAGTAATCGAACCGAGCTAGAGCTCGAGTTTTTTTTGTTGAATAGAAAAAGAAGATTTTGAAACAGATAGAAACTAATAATTTGTTAGGCAACTTGGAAGGTAGTAAGTGCTTCGCACCTCAAAGATTCAAGGAAGAGGGAAGTGAATGGCTAGTATGTATTTTACCTACGTGTTTTAAACAAGTCTAGTGAATCATGTTATCAAATTCATTTTTCTATTCCTTCTCCTTCCGTCTCTCGGGATGAACATGGACCGAATTAATCTAATTTTGAAGCAAATCAAAAACCAAATCAAATCTTATGGATTTGAGATTTTAAGAACCAAACTAATTTGCGAAACGCATACGAGCAGACCAATCCAAATCATTAAGACTCCGGCTTGGTTTCAGTGAACCACGGTTTTCCTTCAAGTTTTGATAATTTATTTAAAAAGCATTTGAAGCAATTGAATTTTTATCCAATGTCTCTAAATAACATATCAGTTGAATAGTATCATTTAATATAAATAAAATTGCAGATCGGTATGAAACCAACGTGAGAATAAATCCGAAAACCAAAACCATTCCTGTTTGGGAGCCAAATTTTCCCATTTTCTCATTCTCATTTTTTTATTTTGGCTGTTTGGGAGACACACTTGAGAACTCATTCTCTGGGAATGAGTTTTGCAAAATGCACAATTTAGAGCAGAAGTGAAAATAAGGTTGAGATGAGCTTTTTGACTTTTCATTTTCCACTTTTCTCATTTTGATTAACAAAAAGACCTATAAAATGTATTTTGCACATATCTCTCAAACACTACTCCTGTTTCAAAATGCATTATGCACATTTCTCTCAAACACTCATATCAAATCAAAAATACATTCTTACCATAATCCAGAAAGGCAAAAAGGCAAAAAATTAAAAATGAAAAGTTAAAATTGAGGCTCCCAAACACCCCCTTAGTTCAGTTTCTCATTTTCTAAACCGAGCCAAACTAGGAAACCAAACCAAACCAAACCAAATCAAATCAAATCAAAGTGACCAATTTGGACTAGTTTAGATTGAATTCGCGGTTGATATTTTTTTCTCTCACCTCTCTCTCTCGGTCAACAGTTGAAATTTATACCGAGCAAACTATTCGATAATTCAGTTCAAAAAAAAAAAACTATTCGATAATTAACGATTAGACCTTAATTATCTCCATCCAGAAATATGAACCTGCGCTTTAGTCTGGCTCAATGGTCATGTCCCAGTTAATTAGTGCTGCGTAGAGAGGTTCAAGATTTGACCAGCATCGACACCTTTTGTAATAATCTAATTAATTAAGTCGCTAACGCTATTTATGACCACAACGGATGCGTATAAATAGATATACAACGAAATGAAATACTACACTCTTAATTATATCCTCTAAAATTGTGTCATTTCATATCCTTCAGCATATGCCTATATAGTTTTACATTGTTTTTGTTGAATTAAGAGCAAGTGCAACAAGGCTCAATAAATCTTGAGCCAAAAAAATTAGTGAACAATTGTTTATCTACTTATGTCCTTTTCAATACTCCAACAATACTACCTATACCAACTCTCTATTATTAAAATACTATTTTTTACTTTTTTAAATATTACAATATATTATCCATATATACATACACACCCATATAGACGCTCCTGCAACTATCAAAGTAGTCCCCTCAAAGGATTTCATCGTCAGCTTCGACGAGATGCTAATCGACTTCGTCCCCACCATCTCCGGCGTATCCCAGCGGAGGTGCCGGGATCACTCAAGGTCCCCGGCGACACGCCGGCGAACGTGGCGTCGCCGTCAGGAGGATCGGCGGGAAGGCGGCTTTCGTCGGGAAATTTGGTGACGACGAGTTCGAAAGGATGCTGGCCGGATCTTGGAGCAAAAAGAGAGGGAGAGAGAGAGAGAGAAAGAAAAAATAAACAATTAGGAGGGTAGTGAACAGTGGCTCCCCAAATGGGGAGAATTTTAGGGAGCCACTGTAGCATTTTATATTTTGAGGAGGCTGTTGGAGCTTATTTTTTGAGTTTGGCTCCCTAAAATAGGGATAGAGAGGTGTTTAGGGAGTTTGTTGGGGTTGCCTTAACGTGATTTTAAACACGTGAAATCAAGTGATTTTGAAACTTTTTGGCCTTGAAGGGGAAGATTTTCTAATAAAGGGTGAAGGAAAAATAATTGCTAATTCTAGATCGGCCTAACATGATCATCGAATTATTACAACCTTTTCACCGCCTACATATAGATGTCTAGGGTGGGCTTCTTTATCTTTACTGTGATTCTTGATCAGTTGTATCACTCAAGTCCATTCACACTAACCCCAAAACTTCACCTATTCAATTCAATTTTTTGTATGGGAAATTTAAAAATCAGCTACTAGACTGTCATTAAGTTTTAAAAAATGTAATAAAATGTTTGAACACTGTATAGGAATGTACGAAAGTGTATAAAAATGTGTGAAGATTTATAGAATAGTACAAAAATAACATCAGTGTTTGTATTTTATTTGTTATCTTCTTCCCTTATTGAGACTTGGTTGGTTGTCAATAGAATTACTCGTTTTATATTTGTATTGAAAATAATTAAGAAGGATTTGAAAAAGAAATATGGAGTAAATTGCATTGAAAACTTCACAAAAAAAAAAGTTGCAAGAGACGGCTCATTTTTGGGGTTCACAAAAACTAATGAGTTGTGGTTGTACGGGACTACAGTAAATATATAGTGGTAAACACTAAACATGTTCGGTTATGAATATTTTCAAAACAAAGATAAAAGCTTTTATTTCACATTCGATAATTGAAAGAATTTGAAAGGCTTTATATTACACAATTCTTTAGTAGGCTTATGAATGTGGCTAGATCCAAGTGAGATCTCACGTCAAGGTCCAAGCCAATTTGGGGAATTTACTTTGGAAGTTAGTTAACCGGGTGCACAGAGGATGCAAATCCGCCAATTTCAGCCTTGCGCAGTCATAAGGAAAGCCCAATATTTTGCTTCAATTCAGGAAATGTTTTTTTTTCAGTCAAAACTGAAATCTTTTCTTGAAGGAAAGTTTTTTATTTGTGATAAAATAAAACGTGTTCTTAATTAGCTCTCTAATTGATATCGTTTGATATTATTCAGTTTCCAAAAAAACATATTTTCCCTTTCCAGTATTTGCTATAGAAAGGGAGCCCCACGCCATTGTTTTTCATCAGAAAAAAATCTCTTTCACATATTCGGTTTTCTTCTGTGCAGAGAAGGCTGAAACAGAGGTGGTGAATTCTGGGCTATTTTATCCTGTGGACAACGTGGTGTGTTGAACTGTTTGCACGACATGGGCAGAGCCGTGAAACGTCTTAAAGAGAGCGATCTAGTCTGCAACTCAACCCAATCACAACCACTATTTCATTCTGTTTGATTATCTGTTTTCATACATAGATTCTAGGTAATAAGTTCCTTATTTTCAAGGAATTGTCCCAACAAAACATATTTTGCTGGAAGTTGGGACAATTGCTCGAAAATAAGGAACTTATTACCTCATAATGGTTTACTTATTCAGTAATTCTGGAGCACGGTTAAGTGGTGCTCTGGACACTTCACTAGGACCACCATCACACATTCTTGTGGGGTTCGCAACTAAGTAGAGTATATAAATTCTAAAAAATATGTGATGTTGGAATGATCGGAGTGTCCTCCGGGCTATTGAATAATTACTCAGTCACATAGTCACATGACATATAGGTCGATGTAATATAAGGTGGCTGCAAATACTAGGATAATGACATGTGAGGAAAGCCTCAAGTCGTTTTTTGAACATCAAAAGCACCAAAACGATACCCTTCTCCTTCAAAACGGATAAAACCAGCAAAAAGAAAAAGTGACAGACAGAAAACTACTGTATAGTATCTACAATAAAAGAATTTATCAATGGGTCCGGCCTTAAAGTAAAGAAAAGAATGTGAAGGGGAAATCAAAATCCCAACCTTTTGACTGCCTTGTTAATCTCGGGTTGCGTCCTTAACTAGATTCACCATCTCATGAGCCATGAGGGTTGTTTGGGGAATATTACAATAGAAAGTGATCTCATCTAAATCTTCTTTTGTGTTCTTTATGTTTTTTTGACCCGTTTTGGTACCATCTTGATTGCATTGGAGATATGCTAATTAATGTTCCCATGATTAATACTGATCATCCAACGGCCATGGGCCATTGGGGCCAAGGTTTTAAGGTTTTATTGAGGACTGCGTAGCAGTGGCGGTTGCGGTCGCAATAGCTAAAGTACTGAATGTTACGTGAAGTGGGAATCGGCCGGTGTAGCTATCATGAAATTTTCAAAATTATTTTTGGCGCTAGAGCAGCTATAGCGGTCACGTAGCAGATGTAAAGCGGGAAAAAAAGGATAAAAAGTAATACGTAGCAGGAATCGACCGATACAACTGCGAATTTTTTGCAAAATTGATATAGCAAGGAGTGGCGTAACAGCCGATATGCTATGTTTGTATGATATCATAGTAATCTTTTGACTGCTCTAAGGTTGAGGAGATGATCACATTTTCTTTGTTCGATAAATTCATTATACAATAATAGCAATACTACTATTAAATGACGCAACTCAAACCATTTACCACAAATAATACGTGGCGAAAATCTCTGCTCACAAATTTGTGGTGCACATTCGGTTTGTGGGGGCCACTTTGAAGCTCTGTCAGGTTCTGCAGACACTGTTTCTGAGTTACTGTTTAGGGGTGCACACTTGACACTACATTATTCTTGTTTATTGCATATCATGGGCACTTCGATCAAGGGGTGTGGGCACTCCGGTTAGGGGTGTGCCAAATATCGGCGATGAAGTCGGTTTGAGCCACGGAGATCAAGCAGATCAGAACAACATTCCAGAGTTGCGTATTCCAGTTTGGGGTGCAATGAAGCTCAAAAGGGAATTATGGTGCATCAATGGGACAAGCATCAGCGTTTTCCCATGCTATGTGTGAGACCATATGGTGGAATGAGCTTTTGGTTTGAGTCGAAGGATGCTGCAATCAGTGGCGGACCCATAAATTTGATGTCTTAAGGGCACTCAATTGATCATGTTGAGAAAATTTGTTTCATAATAGCATAAAATGCTAATATCAACCCTTAGGGTGGAGGATAATGTGTAAAAAATATACCAATATCCGAGAAAAGTGTATTGATATCCGTAACGGTATATTGATATACTGTTACGGATATCAGAACTTGTTTGTCATATTATCCTTTGTCTAATGGGTGGACGTTAGCAAGACCCTTTATAAAAAATAACAGTGATTAAGAAGTTTTTATATTCCCCAACCACACTAACGTTATAGAAGAAAATGGATAAAGATATGGGCATCGATTGAAAGATACCAAAATGTTACAAAGCGGCCTGCGGGGCCCCCTTTTGGGTCACGCATGAACAATTCAAACAGTTCAATAATTTTAAAATAAATTTTCGAGTGTCTTTGCAAAAAATCAACTCAATTGGATATGCGTAAGTGATTGATCCAAACTTTAAGTTTTTCTTTCAAAATTCTCTAATAATAGGCCCCCAAATAAAGAGATGTATAAAATATTATGCATGTCAAGCATTTCAGTAGTCGGTCATTGTAGCATGGTTGTGTAGTCTTCGTGTACTAGCAAAGCGTTTGAGCCATACTCATTTTGACATTTTAACGCAAAGGGTTTTGAATTTTTACAAAAAGTTTAAATTTTAAATTTTTACAAATAAAGAGACATATTAAATGTTATGCACGTCAAGCCTTTCAGTAGCCGGTGATTGTAGCGTGGTGACGGTCTTCGTGTACTAGCTAAGAGATTGTGCATTTGATCCCTACTCATTTCGATATTTTAATGCGAAGGGTTTTGAATTTTTACAAAAATTTGTTTCAAATTGAAGAGGTCGAGGCTTAAACTCGCGACATTTGGTAGTAAATTGTGGTTCAAGTATCACGCCACTGAACCGCAACGTAAATCTTGCATGTGTTTCACAAACAAATCATATACATACACACACCAAGGATCTAATAACGGATCCCTCACTTTGCTTATATGCGGACCACCCATTTTCCGATCGAATTTTGACGATCTGATATATACAATTTTAAGGAAAACTACTCGGATGGAGCCCTTCCCAATTATTTTTTTTCTGGTGATTCCAGCGCAAATCCTTAAAAACGTATTTTAAACACATTGAACGATTTGGATTATCAAAATTCGATCGGAAGCTATGAGGTCCACACCTAAGCAAAGTGCGGAATCCCTTACTAGATACAGACTACAGACTGATACACACCAATGCTGGATCTAATAAGGAATCTCTCACTTTATTATATGCAAACCTCCCATTTTGAAAATTTGCTTAGGGCACTGAAAATCTCATGGCCAATCTTGTAGCATTGAGAGGGTGAGGCCGAGAGTAGGGAGCTGAATTGCTCCCCGGAGGTCTTTTTAACTTGTATATGGTCGTATATATACAAGGGAGTTTTTACTCGAAATTATTACTTGTGTTGTTCGATTGGTGACCCAAAGAACGCAACACGTAGCGAACCAACAATGGCCTCTCTCGAACAAGGAATAAATGAACAAGGTGTCAATATGCAAGAGGAAAATTTTATGCAATTTTCCGGTACTTGAAAACGGAAGGGAAATGACTTATTTACTGTGTAGGTAACAGTGCTGCTTCTTATTAGGTAGCGTTTGGTAATGTTTTTGTTTCTTGTTTTTTGTTTTCAAATTTTTTCAAAACTAAAAACAAAAATGTGTTTGGTAAGTTATTTATGTTGTGTTTAATAAAAATGCTTTCAAAATTTCTAAAAAATTTCAAAACACAAAAAAAGTGATTTGCTTTGTTTTTAAAACAGGGTCGTTTAAAAACAAAAAACAGAAAACAGAAATTTTATTACCAAACATGTTTTTTTGTTTTTGTTTTTATAAACAATAAACATGATTCTACTTTTAATTTTTTAGAAACAAAAAACAGAAAACAAAAACGTTACCAAACGGCCTTTGTCCTTTCCATTCAAGTAAATCTGGACCATTATTTTACACATTTTGGGTAAATTCTGAGTACATAGACTTTATGTTAAAGAAGTGAAGGTGGCTGTTTGAAATAAAGAGTCATGTCTGTTCATTACGAACAGTCGCATCTGTCATTCTGTTGACGAGGAATATAGCAATGTCCTAGAATAAAAACAGAAAATAGAAGCTTTGAAAAAAGAACATAATTATTATTCTTTGCCCATAAAGATACACCCGTTGGGCCCAAACCCTACATATCTTTTGACCCGACCCGACAAGGCACATTGTGGGACTATTCTTCATACCATTCTTCAACCATACATATATAGGAGAGAGAATTTCTCATTCAATATTTATCCGTTCCAAAACAATTTTCCTAGAAATCTCTCATGTTATAGAGAGTTATGGATTCGTTTTCTCCTTATGTTGAGAAAGTGGTTCTTGTGCTTGAGTGGGTAACCAAAAATCACTTTCCCATTTCTTTTTCTTTTCTTTTTTTTTTGTACAAGGAAGAAATTTATTCTAACCTAATTACCTAACCTAACCTAATAACAATACACGCTCCTATGGGGATTTGAACTCTGGCCACCACTAAAAGAGACATTGGACCATGCCGTTGAGCTAAGAACTCGTTAGCGATTTCTTCTTATTTTTTCTTCATAGGAAAAATGAAGTTGGGACAAAACAATCTAGTCAAGTCATATATAGTATTCAAAATCAATGGTACATAGCTTTATACCGGCTTTACAAGCAGCTACGTTACTTCTTTTTTTAAACAAACAACTTACTATATAAGGCATCCACTAATTTTTGAATTTGGGGATATTCTCACTCCAGAAGAGAGTCCAATTGGACAAGATTATACAACTCAAGGGGGAGCACCGCAATCGGCAGAGGGCAACGGGTGTTACAGTTTGCTACATAGCACATTGTATCTGCTTAAGAGCGAAAAAATTTAGATCACTTGCAGTGTCGGTTCTGAGTTTTTTTAGACGGGATGCGAACTTTATTTTTGAGGCTCATCGTTTAATAGAAAAAAAAATTACTACAAGAATTAAAAACAATAATAACAAAGCTCGATATATTATTATATATGCTAATCCCGAAATATATTACTTAAATATCACTCTTCTTACATTTTTCGCAGCAAAAGTAGTACTTAAGCTCTCAAAGATGTATATCTTATATAATGGTATAAAATATCTAGGGCTCACAAAATTAGTCAAAATTTGGGGGTCAGATGCAGCGGCATCCTTGGCGTATGTCCAAAGCCGGCTCTATCACTTGGCTCGGAAGTGAAGTTTGTGAGAAATAACTATGGAAGAGAGCCAAATGAGGACGCGGTCACGCGACTTAAAGGCCTCGTTCAGTTGTCAAGAAAGTATGAGAAATGATGGAAAAATCAACTTTCCTAAGACTTTTGGGGTGTTTAGTTACCAGAAAAATAATGGGACCCACAAAAATAATTTTCCCACTAGGACCCAGTTTCCCTCAAATGCATTCTGAAAAAAGGAAGGAATTATGTGTCATGGGAAAGTTTGCTCCCGTGAATTACACATTCTTGAAAAAATCCTTTATCAAGAGAACACTCACAGGAAAGTAAATTTTCTTTTCTTTTACTTCACTTCATTTCACTTTTCTCAGGATTAATTTTCTCGCGTAACATTCTTGGCAAATGAACTGAGCCAAAATTGCAATTGGTTGGATCCATTCCGAATTACACCCCCCCCCCCCCCCCCCCCGAGATACTTACATATCACAAACAAACAAGAAATTGTACTCCCTCCGTCCCAAATTTCTTGTCCACTTGCATTATTCATGGCACTTCGAAAAATTATTTATATTTTTAAATGTATAATATTATATATATTCAATATGGATCTCGTTTGATAGTTCTCGATGAGTTCTATTAAACAAAGTTTTAGAAGTTGTAAAAAATATTATAGATTGAAAAATATAAGCAATTGAAAACTGGCACGCATACCCGTAAATGAACAACAAATTTGGGACGGAGGGAGTATAAATTACGGCACCCATAATTCTTTCTAATGTTTGGAATTTTGAAGTTTCTTTTTTCCTTTTCATCGTATTTTCTCCCATTTTATGTTATGTGTTTGCTTTTTTTTTTTGGTCATACGATATACAACAGTAGGGGATTAGTGGGTTAATAACCATAAGTGTTTCTTTTGGGTGTTTTGAAGGTTTTAATTTTTTTTTTTTACAAAATCCGAACCGTCCAATGTGTTTAAAACTTGTTTTTAAGGGCCCTTGCGAGAAATCATCAAAAAAAAATACCGGGAACGTGGAGGTCCGGACTCTCGGAGCCCGGACTAGAAGCTTTGCCTATATATATTAGTGTGAATTATGCAACCAAATACTAATACTAAAAATACGTTAGATGTCACAATTGCATGTTTTCTCGGTGAATTCTATATTTTACGCCAAGCAAAATTAAAGCGAAGCATAAAAATATTACTCCCTCCGTTCCAAAATGTTTGCCCCCTACGAAACTACGTGCAATTTTCAAACTAAAAAATAATATAGTTACAAAAATAATTTTCTAAGCAATATGGATCTTGTTTGATAGATCTCATTGA
>JAXBDA010009109.1:0-13278 GCA_036023075.1 Gaultheria prostrata
CTCACGGGGACCCTTAAAAACACGTTTTAAACACATCTAACGACTCGGATCCCGACCATTTGGCCGGGAAGGGGAGGTGTGGACCTAAGGATCCGTCAGGGAGTCCTGACTGGATCCTTGGGCTATAACTTATACATTTAATAAATTATGTATATAAACTTCTACAAGATTATTCTCATATTCTAACTAGTATCAGAATTGCTACACTGAATATAACATGCTGATATGAGTTTTATTTTTGTTCAGTTAATGAACTGTTCTTGTACTTTATGTTTTATTTAGACACGAGTCGGCTTTGGGTTAAGGCCCAAGAGGTGGGCTGCCTTAGGCCCTTCAAAAATAGTAAATCAAGGGATACCGAGCCCCCTTGTATAGACCATGTACAGATCGGTCTCGGGGACCCACTTGTGGGTTCCACACAAACGATCCGAGCTGTTCAATCATCTCAAAATCAAATTCCGAGGGGCCTTTCAAATGAAATGGGGTGATTTTGGATCGAGCACTTAGGGCCTTCTGATTGAAATTAAATCCCGCGTGATGCCCCTCGGAATTTGATTTTGAAATGATTGAACGGCTCAGATCGTTTGTGTGGGACTCACAAGTGGGTCCCTGAGACTGATCTGCACATGGTCGGTACCCTCTGTCTATGCAAATATATAGCAAGCTAGGTTCCAACTCAAAAAAAATTAGAACTCAGCGTCAAAAAACAAATTTGGGCATCTTCATAGAAATTCGCCTTAAACTCCCAAAATATCAGGATCGACCTTGAAACTAGTACTCAGCATCAAAGCCCAGAAAAAACTAAAAATTAGGGTGTCATATAGTTTATAGAAGTTCACCTTAGACTCCTGAAATATCAAGATCGACCTCGATAGACTGCTCCAATGTTATTATGGAATTGTACATGATTCCTCTCTTGAAAAGTTGCATAAATATATTAGAACAGTAAACACATTAAGAGCGTCGATTTTATGCTATCTTGATTTGCCGGTCCAAAAGATTTACTAGGAAACGTCAAAAGAAACTCTGACATTATAAAATTCAACCAACGAATTTTTAACAAACGCGACTAGTATAGTTATATATATCAAATTTCAACAGTCCCTAAAAATAAGGAAGTAACTGCTATGCATTTCAAATTCCTTAGTCCCCACAAAAAAGTTCAGAAGTCCCTATCTTTTTGGTTATATATATATATATATATATATATATCAAGAAATGATAATAATGGTAAATCACATTAAAAGAGGATGAAAACATAACTCCGTAAAATAAGAAGGATGAAAATCGACGTGGTGTCCATAAAATGGATGGATATTTAATAACCTCCAACATAGTTAGTAACCAATTTCCTAAATCTATGGAGTTTCATGTTTCGAGACAAATCATTCTATTTGCACACTTACTCATTAAAAAGCCCCAAAAGTTAAAAGTTTGTGGAACGGGCTCAATTTCTTCAAAATTGGGGTTTGGGTCCAAAAGAGCTGCTCCAAATTACCTAGAATTGAAATCAAAACTTTCTTTTTGAAAGATATTATTGAAAATTATCTCCCGAAAATTTCGACAATCAAGTCATAAATTTATATTATGATCATTGAAAAATCTAAAAGGCCCCATGCTTAACTTCGTACATTTATCTTATATTATACTATATGAACTACTAAAGTAACCAAATTTTATAATCAACTCGATATAAATGTCAACTTGCCGATCAAAAATAAATAAATAATTTAAAGTCAACGAGAACATACTGCAAGGATGGTATATATTTTAAGTTTAAAAAAAAAAAAAAACATTTGGCTACCAATAAATCTATAACATCTGCAATTTTTATTTAATTTTTTCTCAATAATTTTCAAATTATAAGACTTCCTTTCCAAGTGGCTCGACTTAGTTGGTTTTGACTTATCTTTTTTTGTATTTACTAGTGCTATGATTGCGCGAGGGGCGCAACCTAGGCCCATTATCAAAAAATTAAGTAGAAAAATACATGTAATAAACGTGCATTAGTCGGACCAAAAATTTTAATATTTTACGTACATAGTTTGTTGCAAAAAATAAAAAAATTATGAGCTACTGTACTTTACTATTTTTGCCCGAAAATTACAAACCCAACAAGTCAGCAATGTAAGATACTTTCGTACATAATTTTTCAAATTTTTTCGCATCAAATTAACAATGTCTAGTAGTAGTTTATTTTGGTGAAAAATAATAATTTTTTTTTTGCCGAAGTACTTTATTTTTTTATCCGAAGAGAATTGCAAAGGACATAAAACCTTAAATATCATAATGAAGGGAGGGTAGTTTCGTAAAAAACTTTCGTACACAATTTTTAAATTTTCACATTGAATTAAAGATCTATATTAGTAGTTTATTTTGGTGCAAAAAATGAACAAAAAATTATGCGCGAAAAAACTTTATTTTTTTATCCGAAGGAAATTGCAAAGGGCATAAAACCTTAATATCACAATGAAGGGAGGGCAGTTTTGTAAATACTTTCGTACACAATTTTTCAATTTTTTTTTGCATCTAATTAAAGATCTCTATTAGTAGTTTATTTTGATGTAAAAAAGAACAAAAATTTATGCGCAAGAGTACTTTATTTTTTTATCCGAAGACCACAAAAGCAGAGGAGTTATTATAGGATGAAGGAGGGGGCATTTTGGACAAATTCCCTTACCAAAACCAAGTAACCATACTGGCTCTTAGAAGGTGGGGGGCATTTTGGACAAATTGTCGTACCAAAACCAAATAACCACACCGGCTCTTTATATGTAGGGTGAGTTTCCCACTTGATAAAATCAAGAGTTGATTTTATCAAAACTTGATAAAATCTGATTTTATCAAGTGGGAAACTCACCCGTAGTCGGAAATATGGGTTAAATATCTCTGTCCATTAATTAATTTATTTATGTTGCTTTCCTCAATTGCATGAGGCAAGTTCAGATGGTCAGAACTTATGGATCTCACGAGGAGGCCATAAGCACAAATTTTCCTACGTGCATGTGAGTTGTTACCCTTATATTTGTAGGGTTATTTCTCCCTTTAAAGAAAATATTAGTTCGGTCGTGTCTTATAGTGATCGTGAACATTGTTTCGAATTTCCCCACTTGTGTGTGAGTATTCCCCTACTAGTTGGATTGGGCTAATAGTGATTGTGGACTTTATTTTCAGTTTGATGTAACTTTAGCTCGTACTTGTATTCTCCCACTATTTGAGAAAAAAATTATTATTTTTTGTTTGTTGGTTAATTTCTTCCCATAAAAAGAGCTTTTTTTTTTTTTTCCCCGGTTTGTTTTCTATTGCGCTGGGCTTGATTTACTTATTGTATGCTCTCGAGTCATTGATGTAGTGTCCAGTTATATTGTAATTCTCCCATACAAGAAATCAAAGAAAAAACATGCAAGGTAAATTTTGCTTCTTAAATTTTGTGAATTTGACATAGGTTGCCAATTCGTTCTAGGTTACTTAAGTGCTCATTTATTCTTTGCCATGTAAAAAATAAATAGTAGGCATTGAAATTGTTTCAAGGACAATATGTCTGATCGTTATTTCTAGGACCCCGGGATTAGTCAAGCCAATTTTTTCAGGTTCACAACATAGTGGGGCACTTAAATAATCATCCTTTTTTCCACATGGAATTTGAAAATCATCCTGAGCCTTTTTAGGAGTTATGTTTCGATCCCGAGATTCAAATAAACCCTAAATTGCCCTTTACATCATATATTTATATAATAAATAACATATTAGGGGTGGGGGACTAAATTAAAAGTTGCATATAGGAGCTGGGGAAGTTAGGATGAATTTAAAATTTCCAAGGACCTCCCCTTTAATTTCGGGATTGGGGATAAACCCAATCCCCTAATATCACGCCAGTACCTCATTTTCTTCCTTTTAAAACATAGGCTAGAAAAGAAATCATGCCAACAGCAAAAATTGGGACGAAATTCTTCACCGGTCCAAAATCGACGTCCCAAATCTTTACCTAGATTTGGGAGGAATTCTTCAACCCATCGCGATCCAACGAAAATTTTCGTCGACATTCCAACTCGACGCCTTTCATCACGTACTATTGTCCATCGCCGTCTTCCATTCTCGTCGGTCACCACCATCCTCTATCGTAGTCGACCACCGTCGCCTTGACAGTAATACTTGAAAGGCGGAAGAAACAGGCGACTACTAATTGGTTTTTATTTTAGTCTTTAGTTTGGTTCTCTTTGTGTTTGTTGCTTTGCATTTGACACTGGCTTGTGGTTTTGGTAATTAAGGTTTGATTATGTTGAGATTTGGTTTTGCCCATTTTTCGATCACCCATGAATACGAGATTGACTTTGTTTGAGTTTTTTTTTTTCCAGGTTTTTTTGGGGTTTGTTGTAATCAATAGTTACCATTTGTTGTTTTGAATAATTTTACGATGTTACTCTTTTGATTTTATTTTCTTTACCCTGATCAGTGCAAAAATATTGTGTTTACGCGTTTTACCATTATAAATCACCGGAAGAAGAGCACCCAGTAAAGGCCTTTGGATGGGCAACCTCTGATCCGTCTGGCGTCCTCTCTCCGTTCAAGTTTTCCAGAAGGTAAATCTTTTCTGCGTTTTTCACTGTGAAAAAAAAAAAAGACAGAGAAACTCATGTGTTTTTCTATTTTTGACTTTTTTTTTCCAGTATTGGATCGAAATCTTTTTTGTTTTCTTGTTTTGTTTGAGATGGATTTGAAAACGTAAACATACTTTACCAAAAGTCCGGAAATTCATCAAAATAATAGAAAAAATGTTCAGACAAAAGTATAGGTAGGAGATGGTAGCCAATTCTGATCTGCCAACAAATAGTTTACACAATTAAATTGAGAATTTCTTTTTTTTAATAAAATTATTTCGGAAAATTTTAAATTTAACTTTCTACTACTGTCTAGACTGAGTAAAAAAAAAAAAAGGATTAAAATTACAGACGTCCGTTAAAAACAAAAGAGATTAAGAGAAACTGAGAGAAATATTTCCAACACGTTTTTTGTCGACCTTTTTTCCGAATTTTACTCGATCCGCTTTAAAATTTTGAGATTAATCATTCAATAAAAAAAAATTCTAAAACTAACTTTCTTCTTTTCTGAACCTTTTCTTTTTAATTCATATTTTTATATTTCTGCGACTATTTTGTTGAGACGATTTCAATAATGATACAATTCGGTATTTTTGAACTACAAGTTGTCAAATTAGTTGATGTACGTGAGGAGAATAACTTGTTGATTTGAAAACTTACAGTCAAGAATAGTGGAGTACTCAGCATCAAAAGCCCAAAATAAAAAAAATAAAAAATTAGGGCGCCCACGAGTAGATTTAGAAGTTCACCCTAAACTCCCGAAATGTCAGGATCGACCTTGATAGACTAGTCCAATATTTTATGGAATTGTACATGATTCCTCTCATGAAAAGTTGCATAAAGATTTTTTTTTTTTTTGATAAAGATATTAGAACAATAAACTCATAAAGAGCGTCCATTTTATGCTATCTTGATTTTCCGGTCCAAAAAAATTACTAGAAAAGCTAGTAAAGATCAAAAGAAACTCTGACAAATGGTCATTATAAAATTCAACGAACGAATTTTTAACAAATGGGGCTATTATAGTTGTGCACTTTTGTCACACTTTTTGAGAAGTCAATGGATCAGAATCATCAGATTGTGTAACGACCCGATCCGGCTAGTTTGGAGACATACATTCATCGGCCTGAGTCTATATCGCAGATGTACCATGCATGTAGCTAGTAGGTCTTTACTTTAATACCTCATTTCTAACAAACCAATGTAGCATTTCACAATCTCCTCCACTTAAGATCGTAACGTCATCGGTGCCCCACAAGGTCCAACAATTTTCACCACTGAACGATGTGAGACAAGTATTGGCTTAAGCAAGTAAAGATCCTCAAGCTCGTCTCATGTGGAATCCACATAAGCACAATCACCTCAAACTTTTCAATTGTTAAGCCCAGTCAAGCACGTCTCCTCACGAAACCCACTCCACTGATCCATACTTCCGGTTGGTGTCGACTCGTATATCATTTGCAAACATCTTTCTGCTTAAACGGCATGGCCTCAAAAGATATATATCTAATGTACCATATAGCTAGTAGGTCTTTACTTATATACCTGTATATCATTTTTAACCCGTCGTATGTGAGATTTCACATATTGTACTGAAGGCAAGAATTGGTTATTATTTTTGCTTAATAAAATATTTGTTTAACCAACTGAGGTTAGATAAAGCGGTCAATACTTTGCATCTCACTAGGAGGTTATTAGCTCGAATCTAAACGTGCGTGTGAGTGTTATTCCCCTTGTATTTGTTGGGTTATTTGTACCATTAATGGCATATATTAGTTAGGCTGGTCTTATACTAATCGTGGACTTTGTTTCGAATCTCCCCACTTGTCTGTGAGTGTTCCCTCTATTAGTTGGGTTGGGTTAATATTGATTGTGGACGTCATTTTCAGTTTGATGTAACTCTCTTGCTTGTATTTTCCTACCGTTTGGGAAAAAATATATATATATATATATATTTATTTGTTGGTTAATTTTCTTCTCGTAAAAAGGGCTATTTTTTCGGTTCGTTTTCGATTGCCCTGGGCTTTATTTACTTATTGTATGCTCTCGAGCCATCGATGCAGTGTCCATTTGTATTGTAATTCTCCCATGATTGAAATCAAAGAAAAACAATGCAAGGTAAATTTTGTTTCTTAGTTTTGTGAATTTGATATGTATTGCCAATTCTTTCTAGGTTACTTAAGTGCTCATTTATTCTTTTGCGATGTAAAAATGAATAGTAGGCATCGAAACTGTTTCAAAAACAATATGCCGTATTGCCGTGTCATTATTTTCATGGTCTCGGAACAGTACAATACAAATATATATATATTGATAAATAAATTTGGATATCATTATACATTTTACGAATATCAATATTCTTTCACGGATATCAATATATTTTTCTTTGATATCAGTATAGTACTTTTTACACATTATCCTCCGGTCTGAGGGCGAAGTTTAACATGAATTACGATGCAACAAAAATTCATTGAAATTAAAAATTAATTTGCTAATCGCTTATCAATAATGTACACTTAGAAACACCTCACACTCAGGCGCCGTTCATTTATGGGAACTTTTGGTCTTTTTTTACTTTTTAAGCTTTTTGAGACAGATCATTTCACAAAAAAAATCTCGAGAGTCAAAAGTCTCTGGAAGGGCCTCAGCTTCTTCATAATTAGGGTTTGGGCCCAACAGAACTTCTCCGAAATCACCTAGAACTGATATTAAATTTTCATTTAGAAAGACATCATTGAAAATTATCTCCCGAAAATTTTGACAATCAAGTCATAAATTTATATTATGATCATTGAAAAATCTAAATGGCCCCATGCTTAACTTCGTACATTTATCTTATATTATGCTATATGAACTACTAAAGTAACCAAATTTTATAATTAACTCGATATAAATGTCAACTTGCCGATCAAAAATAAATAAATAATTTAAAGTCAACGAGAACATACTGCAAGGATGGTATATATTTTAAGTTTTTTTCAAAAAAACAAAAAACCTTTGGCTACCAATAAATCTATAAAATCTGCAATTTTTATATAATTTTTTCTCAATAATTTTTAAATTATAAGACTTCCTTTCCAAGTGGCTTGACTTAGTTGGTTTTGACTTTGTATTTAAATATGGGTTAAATATCTCTGTTCATTAATTAATTTATTTATGTTGCTTTCCTCAAATGCTCCTAGCATACTACAATACACGTACTACAAGTCTTGCTATATATTAGTAATTTTTTTTTTTTGAACTGAACAAGTCTTGGTGATTAGTTGCACAATTAAATGCCTGTATTTTAGAAGTTAGGTGGAATTTGACTTGGCACACATTTTAAAAAAAAAAAAATTCCATTACTTTAAATTTTTATACAACTTAACTCGAAGTGAAAAAACATTCAAATGACAATTAATATAATAAGCCATTGCAGACAAGTTTATTTTTGTCATGGAGTAGACTATCTACAATATGAGGGAAGAGGGGGCTCTTTTGTCCCAATGGATCGGCAGGCTCTGCCAACCATGTAAGGCATCATCTGAGCCGTCCATCTCTGCAATTGATGATTCAGATTCATGATTTTACTCTTAGCAGTAAGAGTTCAGTTGTGAATCTGAATTATTAATTGCCAAGATGTGCGGCTCCGATTGGGGTTGTCAGGGCCTGCCAACCCATTAGAACAGCATAGCACCGCTACCGTAACTGAGGGAGGTGTATGATTTTCGCACCCTTTTTTTTTTTTTTTAGATCTTAGTATATATTTTGGTCTTTATTCATTTGAATCTAGCTATCATGTTATTCCTTTTCGTGGGTCACTTTTGTATTGTACACATTGAGAGAATAAAGATACAACTAATAGTACTAATAACAAAAGTGCGAATACTCCCTCCGTTCCCAAATTTTTGTCCTAGTTCTATTCTAATTAGAAAAAAAATAACTTATAACTTTAAATCGGTAATGAATTTTATATTCAATGTAGATTTTGTTTGATAGATCTCAATTAGTTCTAAAAGACAACATTTTCAAAATCACGTAAAACAATATAAATTACGAGATATAATCAATAGAAAAATAACACAAATTTTCAAAATTGACCAAAATTTAGGGGTAGAGGAGTAGTAAAAATGAAAGTGCAAATATTAAACAGCCACGTCTCCTCACCAAAGTCAGGGATGACTTGTACAGAAAAGTGTGATTAATTACATGAATTAAAAAAATTAAGCATGCGTACGGCAGCCACTTCTGTCTAAAGTCATGGATGACTTGTACAGAAAGTGATTGATTGCATGAAAAAGGGTACGTGGCATGCACTGGATATAAAAATCTATAACAATGACATTTTGGGTTATTAAAAATTGCGTATTTATACTTAGGTATTGTGATGGTTTATTTGGGTTCAACACTCATCGAAATAATATTATATTCGAGTTTATAGATTGGTTGAGGTTAAGGTAGGTAATGTTAGCTTCCTTTAAAAGGGCTAAAGCCCATAGGTGGTACTGAGGGCTACAAATGAGCCGAGCTGTTCGCGAGCAGCTCGCGGCTCGGCTCGTTAAGGTTAGGCTTGGTTTGTTTACTAATCGAGCCGAGCTCGAGCTCAAGTTTTGGGTTCTTTTACTAAATGAGCCGAGCTCAGCTCGCGAAAGCTCGGCTCGTTTAATAGGCTCGGCTCATTTAAAGAAGCTCGTTAAGTAAATTAGTCTGGCTCGGCTCGTTTACTACCGAGCCGAGCTCGAGCTCGAGTTTTGGGCTCGCTAAGCAAACGAGCCAAGCTCGAACACCTTAAAGCTCGGCTCGGCTCGTTTGCAGCCCAGATACACTAGTTGGTGTACGCCAAACGTAAACCAAAATTGCATGGGACTCAAAATCCCACTAATGATATGTGTCGTTTAATTTACTGTATTATTGTAGATATTCTTGTAAAAAATCAATTTAATTATTCGGATATTCATAAGGGCTTGATTAATTTATTTAATTTTTTGTCCATGCAAATTCAGGGATGAAAATTAATCAAATCTTACTGATGTCCAAAAAAAGCTAATTTTTAATTATACGGACTTTTAAAAAGGGTTTTGCTAGTTGCAACCCATTGGGTTGTTTCAAAATGAGAATAAAGTAAGTCTATTTAATTGCTGGAATTACACGTGTTCTGATTCTGATATCAATCAGTGCAGTTCCCAATTACCATTGCAGGGTACTCTGGTTTATGCAGATTGACCACTTTAACCCTACCTTTAAGCCGTTCTGAAATTTCGCACGTTACCCACGATTTTTCTCTGATCCGTAGTAGTACTTTATCCTAGGGTGGGCATCGGGTCGTGTTGTGTCGTGTTCGTGTCGTATCAAATCGGATTCGTGTCAAATCGGGTTCGTGTCAAAATGACCTGCTTTACTAATCGTGTCGAAAAATTGAATCCTAACCCGACTTGTTAATATTCGTGTAGTGTTCAGATTGACACGATTAACTTGTAAACGACCTATTTAGACATATTTGACCCGAACCTAACACGAATTAACACGATTAATTCGTGTTATTCTTGGGTTATGCGGGTTAATTCAGGTTAATTATCGAGTTATGCTGGTTAATTCGTGTCATTCTCGGGTTACCGTGTCGACACGAATAGACGAACAGGTTAATTTGTGTCATTCTCGGGTTATGCGGGTTGAACCTGAACCTGAACCTGACCTATTTACTAATCGTGTTCTCGGGTCGTGTCATATACGTGTTTCGTGTCAGAAATACTCAACACCCGCTAACTTCGTGTCGTGTCATAAATTCTCACCCCTACTCTTAAGTAGATACTTAGTTGTCTTTTCTTTTCTTTTTTTCTTTTCTGATGACCGGATGCTCGGTTCAACTTGTGCATACCTTGATTAATTTCGGGGCCTTGAATGTAACAACTGGACATAATCTCCAATGGCCCCAAGATTTGAGATGGTTGACCTCTATGGGAAGACAATGGCCCCATCGACCAGGCATGAATACCGTTTTGTGAAAACTCAGCCTCAATATAATTTACCAAAAATATTTACCTAATTAGTTGAGGTGCGCGAGCTAACCGGACACTTGGTTATAAAAAAAAAAAAATAAAAAAGTATCAAACTTGGACCACGTGGGATTTTTTATCATGATTTTTTACTCTTTAAATTTTATTTTTCAAGAAGAACGATTAATTTATAATATTTAATTTGATTTAATAATGATTAAGAACAATAATCTAGAAAACAGTAAAAAGAAATAGGGAAAGTTATTGCCAAAAAAATAGTCTAGGTTTGGTTTTTTTTTTTTATTAAGAAAAATAATTTAGAAAACAGTGACAAATGAAAAGTGACTGTCAAAAAAATAATCTAGGTTTTTTTTTCTCTTTCTTGTAGGGGTGAAATGAATTTAATTTTTTAGGAGAGAAAATGTTGATGGATCTATAAATTAGGTTTGGAAATTTTCTGACGTACCAAAAAAAAAAAAAAGAAGAAGAGAAATTGTTGATTGGTCTCCAACTTGGGGAGAAGTAAATAGCTGAGGATAACTTGGTCATTTGCTGCTGAAAGCCTTCTATCTAATCAATGCACAATGACAATGCATAGAAGTACACAAAGGTACTGCCAAAATGAAAGCGCATAGGGGGAATTCTTTGAACGTGTAATACACCTTAGACCACCCATAGAGTTGTCCATAGATTTTGCCTTTTAAAAATACGTTTTTACAGATATTGAACTGTCACGTATGAACATATGTGTAGGGGATCTATTTTTACAGGATCACTTGAAACATGTTTTAAAAATATTAAAGTGGTCGTGAATATTTGTGTGGGACCCAAATCCGAGTATATTTGGTGTACAAATGATGTACCCTCAATTTTTTGGACCCACTCCGGCACCACAAAAATGAAGAATGATCGGAGCCGTTCATATTTTTCCAAAATAATGAAAATTGGTATTCCAATTCATAATCAGCTCAATCAGATATTATTAAGTGCTCCAATTGATTGGGTCGATGTTTACCAGGTATAAATTACAAACATTATTTTGAAAAACATAAATGGCTCTGATCATTCACGTGGAGTCCAGAGTAGTCCCAAACCAACCAATCTATACGAAATCTATACTTCAAAATCCGTAGGCATATATTTATCGTAAATTTTTTCTTCCAACACTATGACAAAGTGTATATGAAAAGCAGCGTGGAGAGAGGGAGGGAGAGATTCAACAATGCTACGGGTATACGACACACACACCAAATACACACTAAATAGTCTAAACTAACTCTTCGCATTTGGGGTGCATAAGTGGTATTCTCATCGCGGTTTTCCGGGAGAGATTGCGGTTGTTTAAAAGTCAACATGGACTCAATTATTTTTTCCATGAAACTCTGCATGCAGTGGTCAATGGTTTCACTGAGCCCACGGAAATGGGCAGCAACGGATTCATAAGTACTCCTATTATGATGATTTATTTTCTCAAATGAAAAGCTCCGACTTAAACATACAACCAATACAGCTCGTCCCAACTATGCAAAAATCCTGGTTCCGTCCCTGTATTTAAAACCAGCGAGTTCATTAATAGTTTTAGCAGTTTCGACTGAGCAGGTCAAAAACCAGTAGCATAAAATCGATCCCCCGGCAACTGAAATCGTGGAGTTGCCATTGAGCGGTGTTTGGCTGAAAGTCAGTGGGTCAATGCGATTGTTTGCTCTTTGACTCTTTGTCCTATAAAAAGATTGAAGAATGGAATGAGGTGGGGACTAAGACCGTGGAGTTATTAGGGTATTTTTTGTATTTTCCTTTAGTGGGGTTAATAAAATGTGGTAGGCCATCCAAGGCGAGATTTCTTCTTCTTTGGTGATCGATCGTGACGTCACCTTGCTCGCACGACTCTTCTGCTCCATCTTTGAATACCATGGCCACGTAGTACCATCACTACAAGAAAAAATGTCTATAGTGAGGATTGAGTTTCCTCGCCAAATCACCAAATTTCCTCGCTAAAGGAATCGGAGAGGAAAAATTTTCTCGCCAAGTTTCCTCGCCAAAAGGTCGTCGCAAAAGGTATTTTAGCGAGGAAAAATAAATTTCCTCGCCTAATCTGCCAATTGGCGAGGAAATTTTTTGCCGCCTATCCGGAACAATTGGCGAGGAAATTTTGTTTTCCTCGCCTATTCGGAACAATTGGCGAGGAAAGTTTTCCTCGCCTATTCTAACCAATTGGCGAGGAAATATTGTTTTCCTCGCCTATTCTACCTATTTTTCCTCGCCAAAAATTTCCTCGCCAAAACTCCTGAAACTAAAAAAAGAAGGAATCAAATTCCAACTTCTCCGCCTCCGCTGGGAATCGAACCCGCGACCTCCTCTCAAGCAATGCGCGCCCCATCCACTACACCAACTTCCATTTCAATGCAAAGCTCAACAACTTTTAATATATAGCCTTTTGTAGTTCTTTTCACCCCACTATTTTTTTAAAATCTTTTTGTCTAATTTTAGTCTCTTTGTAGTGTTTCTTTAAACTTCTTTATTAAATCTTTAAATGTTATTTGTTTTTACTGAAGTTTTTATTTTTTATAATTTGATATTTTCTTATACCCTTTTATAAGTATTTTCCTATACCCTTTTATAAGTCTTTACTCATGAGAATGTTTTTGGATGGTCTCTACCTTCGTAGGCATTGACTTGTTACGTTTGTGTTATGTTTGACTTGAATGATC
>JAXBDA010009110.1:0-13275 GCA_036023075.1 Gaultheria prostrata
CATAATCAGAGACTCCCCCTGATCGAAAGACAAAATAGCTCCAAACTGCCCACCTAGCAACGGCCTAGAATGCCAATCTTCTTTGAACGCTTTCTGAAAAAAAGTTAGAATTTCAGCCTTCACCATCCGTGGTTCATCTATCATGACTCCATCAATGGATATGGAATCAAGAAAAATTTTGTTATGCCTCGCCTTCGCTATCATGTGCAAAAACTAGTATTCTTATCCCCTTTCAACGTCCAATCCAACCTTGACTTTTGAAGCCAAATCCATTCTAGTCTTCTACTAAGCATCCAAAACTCCACTTTTAACTTCTTCTTTCTCAAGATATCAACCTCAGTCAGGTTGCCAGATTCTACAAGAGTATCCAGGGAATTAATTTGATCTTCAACCACCTTGATATTCTCTTGCACATTACCGAAAACCTCCTTGTTCCAGATTTTCAACAAGTCCTTCAATTCTTTCAATTTCCCAGCTAGCCTATACCCAGCCCACCCTTGAATCATGGTACTATTCCAGAAGTTATCCACTACAGTTTTGAAGTTTGGATGCAAAGTCCGGGCGTTGATAAACCTGAATGGCTTTAGACCCCAATCGTTAGAGTCAATCTTCAAAACTATAGGGCTATGGTCCGATAAAATTCTGCCCAACCCCCACTGTTTCCAATCAAACTTCGAGAGCCAATTAGGGTGTACCAAAAATCTGTCCAGTCTACTCCAAATAGATTCGCTATCAGACTTAGCCTAAGTAAACTTCCTACCGAGCAGAGGAAGATCCACCAATTCCAGCTTATCTATAAAAGAATTAAAATCCGCCATACCCCTATCCCTTCTGGAATTTCCCATCCTTTCACTCACATTACGGATTTCATTAAAATCAACCCCCATACACCAAGGATTAGGAAAATAAGATGAAAGATTTGAAATACTGTCCCAAACCTTTTTTCTTCCAGCACAAACACAAGGACCATAAACATTCACAAAAACACAAGGAAATGAATTTGAGATAACTCCTGACAGAATCTGAAAATTCCTACCTGCACATACCTCATTTAAGGAGAAAAATGTAGGATCCCATACACATAGCAATCCCCCAAACAATCCCTCTACATCCACCTCTGACAATTCCATATTTCTCGAGCCCCAAAATGATCTAATCACCCTTTCTTCAACCCCAGACTTCTTTGTTTCTTGTAACATAATAAAATCAATATTATTCTCCCTTAAAATTTTCTTAAACCTACCCCTTTTCTCCTTCCCAATTCCCCTCGCATTCCAAGACATTACATTCTGTGGAGGATGGATTTCTCGTATCTGTGTGGTGCCTCTAAACCTGCAAAATAAGGAACAGTTAGAGCATCTTTGCCCTTATTGGCAAAGGCCCTCCGATGCTTAAGTTAGTATAGTGATACTAAATAAGCCAAGAGCGATGCGTATAACAATGAATTGCAGCGTACCTTCTATTGTGGGCATGATGCCTGTATTTATAGGTGCAGGTTAACTTATTGATCGAGGGTCCTCGTTGCCCTTGTTTCCTTATCACGTTAGGAAACCCTTCCTAATAGGATTCACCCTATTAGGTACAGTGTCATTACCGTACCGGTCTTCCATGGTTAATGGGATTCCTTTCCATATAAGACTTACTCCCATATGTTTGTGTAATATGACTCTTAATAGGATTCTTCATTCTTTATCCAAAATGGAATGCTCACGTCATTCCCTTGAATCACGGGATACGCCTCTTATTATGTAAGAGAGTATCCTAGACCATTCCAGAATTCCCTGCCGTACTATTGGCCTAATAGCGGTGTAACCGTGCTGCCACATAGCTCGGCTATACTGTTGTTGGTCTGTAGACCCTGGGTTTGAGCTATTAGTAGCTCGGCCTGACCCTGCACCTTATCGTGGTGCCATGGTGGACCATGTATTGCGCACCTAGCCCTACTCGTAGCCTCTCCAACTCGGCTCCCTTGTATGCTACATCCATGCTTCATGGCCGAGCTAGGGCACCCAAGAGGGAGTACGGGTTTTACCCTCTCCACATTCACCATAAAACTAGTATGATACCCTAAACACCCGAAAAAGAAAGAGTTCAAGAATGAACCCTCTCTCTCCCCAAACCCTTGATTTCTTCTCTATTACCCTCCATCTCTGCCAGCTTACTGATAATATCTTCTTCTGGACCCACTGCTTCTCCGCCCACGATCCTTCCCATCGACCAAATGGCCTGAGCTTCATTGAGAAGAAGCCTATTCCTATTTCGAATACCATCCGAAGAAACAGAGAGACAAGCCACCGCTATTGCCGATCTAAATACGACCTACTTGGTTTTCTTCATCCTCCTTCCAACCTTCTGCGATTTTCCATTAGACGTTGAGCATCCCAAAATATCCTCCCAACATTTCTTTTTCTTACGCCCTAGGTTAGGGACAATCCCCAACTCCCTGCCCGACCCAAGAGAAAGTGTGTTAGGTCTAGACTCGGAAAGACTTGAAAAGATAAATAGATTATTAGGTCCAGGTGCAGTCTTGAAAGGCCTCGACTTAGGCACACACAGGCCCTCCAAAATGATAGGCCCAAGCTCACTCAAACCTAATTGTGAGTGCACCACCGACCCAACAAAAGAATCATCACAGACCTCCTTCCCCTTAGGCCCAAACCAAACTGCGTTATTCCCACTAACCTTATGAAATTGGGGCCCAAAGTCCTCCTTCTCTTCTACTGCTTGGTTCGGCCCAAGCCCTAGTTGAACATCCCCACCATCCTCATTTAATGTTTGATTCACGCCCTCTTTAATCTCTCCTTCTTCCAAGCCATCTGTCTTGGAACTAAACAACTGAATAGGAAGGGCCACTGACCTCGAGCATGGATCCTTCTCAGCCGCCAAATTATCCACCCACGCCTCCTCGTTAGAATCCTCAACATGTGAGACATTATTTGAAATGCACCTCTCATTTTGTCATACCACCGAATCCCCGTGCTCCACATCACGTTTGCTATTGTCCTCATCAATAGAACCCACTACCGAGTCATCACCGTTTGCCGACTGGGTTGAGTTTGCCCTGGTTGACTCAGATGAGTTAAAGTTGTAGATGGAACAGTGGCCATGGATAACCACCTGTTCCTCCACCACTCTAACACTGAAAGATTTCCCTTTCAACACAACTTGAATAACTTCATTAATTCTATCCCATTTCTCCGTTGCGATCATCACTTTGCCTGCCGCAAAAGAAATACCCATAGTAGTTGCTTCATCCAAGTGTATCACCTCCCCCCATAATTGGGCAATTCTTTTAAACGTCTCCGCATTCCATCCACGAAGAGGGACCCCATAACAGGAGTCCAAATACTCCTACGCACCTCATGAAACTCTGGACTCCATTTCTTCATCTTGTCGAACCAATTATGTAACCAACTTAGCTCCCCATTAAATACAGATTGCATCTGATCGGAAGATTCAAAAGTTAAAATCACCCACAATCCCCCCATGTCCCTCCCCTCAATCTGTGGTACTCCTTTGCAATGAAGAACTTCTCTGACAACTTCCATGGCTGCCAAGGATTTTAGTTTTGCAACTACGCTCCTCAAAAGCCAATTGTTACCAATGGCATTG
Organism: Gaultheria prostrata; assembly: GCA_036023075.1. NCBI lineage: Eukaryota > Viridiplantae > Streptophyta > Magnoliopsida > Ericales > Ericaceae > Gaultheria > Gaultheria prostrata. The sequence goes on from JAXBDA010009110.1 coordinate 3,613, forward strand.
ATAGTAATACGTCTCAGTTCCACCGAAGGTTTGCCCAATACCGCCTCTGCAAAAGACTTCCCAACCACATTGCTTGGTGGTATCCCATTATGATTGATCACCTTAACAACCGTTTTCACGTTATCCACCTTTCTCGCAGCAATGGTGGGCCGTTGTTGAACCCCAGCCTGTTCTTTCCCCGCATTGAATGTGGCCATCTTGACTGAAATCTTCTTGTTCCTGATATTGATACCATTAAGATCAGCAATGGCCTCCTCTGCGTCCCTTACTGTGTTGAATCTCACAAAACCGAACTTGGACATAAGGTTTTTGCTTCTCTTTCTCGGAATGAATACATCCAAGACCCTCCCATACTTGGAAAAAATCTGTCCAAGCCATATTGCATTCATATCCTCCATAAGTTGTCAACGTAGATCATCACCGCCCTCAAAATCGTTGAGATTCTATCTTCCTCTGCCACATAAAATTTTCTTTGGTTGAATCTTTTCTTGGTGACGAGATTCCACTCCTCACGCTCATGACCTAGCTTTTTCTCTCTACCGTTCTCTCTCAACATGATACTCCATCCGTTCCGATTTTTTTTTTGAGACGTGTTATGCACTTAACCGACCTTATTTCTGCTATTTGAACTTTTATGTATGCAAGGAGAATGACCAGTTTCGAAATTCATGTTTTTTGTTGTCTTTAATCCGGTTAAACAACTGGCATCTCCCTTGAATTGAAAACATGTTTTCATTAGTTAATGGTAAAACCTGAATTATCATTGAGAGCATATAGTGGTATTTCATCAAAAATAAAACGAATTGGACAGTTTTTGTTGTGAAATTAAATTAGGTAAAAAAGAACATATACGTGAGGTTAGGCTGAGTTTTCCAAATGATTTTATGAGATAAAATCTAGTTTTAGTCTGCTGAAAACCTTAAACTAAGTACAAACATAGATCTTACAAATTGATGAGAAAACGCACAAGATAAATAGAAACAAATGACTGATTTAAGAAGGAAATAGAGTAATACTCACCCAGTCCCTTTTTATGAGTTCAACTAAGAAAATTTGTGCAATTTTCAGATAAAACAATGCACTCCCACTATTCAATTTTTTGCACCAAATTAAAGATCTAAATTTGGTGAGAAGAAATTGAAAAAATTATGTATGGAAGTACTTTATTTTTTGATCCGATTATAATTTTTTTTTTAATAGAGGGCTATCTTTACGAAACGGTTGAAATACTTGATTTTGAAGTTGTTTGTTTGTTTAACTTGTTTTCCATGTTATTGGGAGTGAGAGTAGGATGGCAATTAAACCTGTCCCACCCCAAACTCGTCTCGCCCAGACGAATCGACCAGGACGGGTTTTTGTTAAATTTTTTGGATATAGAGTTGGAGGAGAATTAAAAAAATCCAACAGAGTTAGGATAAGATTATGATAGACATTACCCCTCCTTAATACCCGTCCCGTCCCGGGACAGGAGAGTAGTGTGGTTTTTTTTTTTTTAATAAAGTCTGTACATCCCTACATCAGTAGGGGAGTAACTTCCGTATTGCCCTCGAATATATGGAAGAAGTTATGACACGCGGCAAATGTAAGGTTAAATAAGACTATTCAATTGAACCATTACTTATTGGGTAAATCACGCTGAAATAAAGGAAAATACTGAGTGCAAATCTGACTTTTCACAGGGGACGAAACTTATGAGACGAAAACAGTACACCTCACTGGCTCTTTATATATATATATACATATACTTCCTCTGTCCGGATTTGTTGATCCGTTTTGGGGATTTCAATTTTTTTTTCATTACTTTTTTCCACTACTTTTTGTGTAAAGTTTCCATACTTTACTCTTTAACTTTTGGAAATGGACAAACATTTTCGGACTTGAAAAAGTATGTTTGTGGACCAACAAATCCGGACGGAGAGAGTAGTAGATAGATATATCTACTTGATATATACACACGGGTCGGGTCGGGCTACATGGTTTGGACAGAGAGGTCAATCCACCAACCGACCCGAAAACCAAAATTTACTTAAAATCCGTAGCCGATTGACTTGTACTTCAAAGCCGCCCGGACCCTTCCGGTCGGTTCGGGTAGTCGGTTTCTGGATTTTTTTCTTCACTCACCATAGTAATGTTGATAATTCTCTTTTTGGTGAAGCACATCGGTGGTTTCTCATATAATTAACAAATAGAAACAGTTTCCTTACACCACAAGAAATTTGGGATACCCAGCGACCAAAAGCGTTGCTAAAAGTGCCTAAAACACTGCTATAGACCTTTGAGGTCTATACTAGCACTTAAACGGTTTAAATTTAAGCATATAGCTACTACAATAAACGTAAAAGATCACAGGTTTTACCCGTGATTGTTATAGTTTAATCACGGTTTTAAAACCGTAGTTGATGGAACCGTTATTAAAAATAACGTTGATTCGATCACAATTTTTAATCGTTCTTAAAAGTATGTCTAAACCGATATTAAAATCTATAACGTGTGCTAATAAATGAGATACAGTCACGAGTAGTACGAAAAAACGTGATTAAAACCATTATACAATAACGGTTTACCTAGTAAACCGTAGTTAAATCAACAATATTATCACGGTTTGAACATAAAGCCGTGATTAAATTAACTATTCCATCACGGTTTGGATATAAAACCGTGATTAGATCAACTATACCAATCACGGTTTGGACATAAAAACGTGTTATATGTATTTAATGTGACGTGCCACATGGCATCATCTTCACAATGTCACAATTCTATGGCATCATCTCATCTTCACAACCTCCCAATTCTAATCCTAACATGCATTTGCTAAGAATTGAACCCCCAACCTCCCAATTTTTATCCTAATACTCAACCACTAGGCTACTCAAGTCTTTATGTCATATTTTCAAACAAGTACGTATATGTATCATCTTTTCATTTATTTTCTTTTATATTACAACAAATATGTAATGTATTTTACATTAAAAAAAAGGCTTATTTACCATTTTGGTTCCCAAAGTAATAGCGAGTGACCAATTTCGTCCCCAATCTAAATATTTGTCCAATTTCGCCCCCAACGTTTAAAATGCACGTCAATTTGGTCCCTACTCCTAACACCGTCACTCTTGTCCGTCAAAACAGAGGGCATATGTGGTATTTCACCCAAACACTACAACATAGTGAACTAAAAACGTCAAAAAACAAAACAAAACAAAAAAACAGAAACAAGAAATTAATCTGAAAACTTTGATTCAACAAAATGAAATAGGAAGTAACCCAAAAATTGCACCTACCCCATTGTTCTCTTATCAACAGAACCTTCCTCTTTTCTCTCTCTGTTTTTATTTTTTTAAGAATTTCTTCTCTCTCTAAAGTCTAAACCACCAGCACTACATCGATGGCAACCATGGCCTACGACCACGCTTCTAGAACATCACGTCGCCACATCCACGACCACAGCCATCCACTGTCAATGACTCCTCCCCCTCGCCGACGCTGAGGGAAGCCATCAAGAACGGTCGGTGTTGTCTTGGGTGAAGAAGGGCTTCGTCTCTGTTGCAACTTTTGTCAAAAAACGAAAACGACACCGGACGGAATCATCTTTATCGCTATCTCGCTGGAGATTGGCCGGCTTTATCTCTGATGTGTCCTCTCTGAGTCAACTCAAGAGTAATGGAAGCAGCAACCAATCCAGGTTGGGGATGAAATTTTTTGTGTGAAAGAGAAGCAAAATTAGGTGAAATTGAGAAGAAGAGGTCCCTTTGCTCCTGTAAGCGATGACAGAAAAAGAGAGCCATATAAGTAAGGCTATCACTTTGACTCAAGTGTACAAAATTTTCCCCCATAAAAAAACCCTAATTTTCTAAGTAATAGAGAGTACCATTATTGGAGTCATTGCAAAGGGCATAAAGAGATCTCTTTTTCTGCCATTACAGAGACTGGGAACAAAGAGGGAAGAGTATGAGTTGTCGACGGAGTGGGACTGTGGGAGTCGCTGCAGCCTAACCACGAAGAATGAGAGGGAAAAAAACCACGGAAAATGAGATCAATTTTTCATTTTTGTTTTTTTTTTTTACGTTTTCCGTTCATTATGTTGTGGTGTTTGGGTGAAATGCTACAAATGCCCTTCGTTTTGACGGACAAGAGTGACGGCGTTAGGGGTGGGGACTAAATTGACACAAATTTTAAACGTTGGGGATGAAATTTGACGAATGTTAAGATTGGGGAGACGAAATTGGCCACTGACTATTACTTTGGGAACCAAAAAGGTAAATAAGCCCATAAAAAATATATTTCATTAAACCATAAAATATCATATTATTTTTTTTCAATTTATAGAAATTATACAATCGATGACGTTTTTTTGGTCGTAGTAGACTAACCTTTGGCGACATTAACTAGTAATTTGGTAGATGAATACACTATCAAAATATTAATTAGTGAGATGTTTTCTCTTTGGCATCTAACATTTTTTGTCGTCATTATGTCTATGCCATATTTCTACTTAGCACCAATTATCTCACGCCGGATAATCTACTGGCACTAAACATTTCCGACAGCTCATATTTTGGTTGACAAAGGCATTACATAAGGCGACAAATATTTATTTCGTCGCCAAAAGTGATGCGTGAGGCCACAAAATTAAAAAAACTAAAATAAACGATGAAGTACATACTAGTCCATCACACTTGTAGTCGAAGTGTACGTGGTTAAAATATGCAAACACGTTTTATCAAGGTCGGAAAAAACTGTGATAAAAAAGGTTTTTTTTCCACGGTTGTAACAAATCGCGGTGAAAATAAACACATTTTATCATGGTTTGTAACAAAGCGTGGTAAAAATAAACATATTTTATCACATTTGTAATTCAAGTGTGGTTAAAATATGCGAAACACGTTTTACCACGATGGAAAAAATGTGATAATTTTTTTTTATCACGCTTGTAACATAGCGTGGTTAAAATAAATACACCCTCCGTCCCTTTTTAAGTGTGTTACCTGAGAATTCCAACTACTTTTCTCTCACATCAACTTTTACAACTTTTACATCTACTTTCCATTACTTACCGTTATCAATATAATAATACCCACTAACTTTTTAAAAAAGAATCTATTTTTAAGGGCAAAATAGGAAATGTACCCACTAACTTTTCAAAACACACACTTATTAAGGGACAGCCCAAAATGGAAATGTACACACTATAAAGGGACGGAGGGAGTACATTTTATCATGGTTGTACAAAGCGTAGTGAAAATAAATACATTTTATCACACTTGTAAAAAAGCGTGGTAAAAACAACTACATTTTATCACACTTATAGAAAAATATGATTAAATTAAGCAATTATATTCACAGTTTTAAACCTGTGATAATTATTATTAACCACTACGGTTTTATTAGCAAAGTGACATTAAAAACTCACCTTGCATTTCTTTATCACGGTTTCATCAAAATCATAATCTTTCAAATTTTCTTAGTGTGATCTTTATCAATTATTCTAGTATATAAGTACGCTGCGTATAGTTGGTAATTGTTTTTGGTGTATGTATCTATGTGTAATATAACAACACGCCAAATCATCAAATGTGGTAATTCAATAACCCTTTTCCACAAGTAAACCGTGCAAAAATTAAAGAAAAAAGCGACCAAAATAAATTCAAGGCAAAAAGTTTGGCCTTCGGCGTATCAGTCTATTGGGTCTACAACAGAGATACATAAAACTCATGCCGATATGTATAACAACTACTAAAATGACGCTTGGAGAGGCAAACTAAGTTCATTCGTTCCATGCACGTCTGAGGTTGAATTTGGCATTTTTTGCCCATCTACCGTGCCAAGCATGCATACGACGATCCCGGTAATCATCCAACAAAGCTGAACCTAAGTGGAAAAAAATTTGACAAGTAACCAAATATCCGTGAGAAATAAGTTATTAACAGCCTTTCTTTCGACCTATACATTCGTTAAAAACAAATATTCGGAAGGCAGAAGGAGAACAATCTAGTAATGCTTTCAAATTCGAAGAAATTTTGGTTATGTTTGAAACAATTTCTGATGGAAAGAAATAATTCTGTTATTTTTGTTTCCTCAATCCATTTACTTATTTATATGGTTATATGGTGGGACGTGGTAGAGAAGGATGGAGATCCTTTTCTTTTGTAATTGCTAGATCGAGTACTTGCTCGTAGATAATGAAATTCCCAAAATATGATTTGCACACCTCCTTGACCTACACTAGTTACTACAATAAACTTAAAAGATCACGGATAAAACCCGTAATCTTTATAATTTAATCATGGTTTTAAAACCGTGGTTGATGGAGCCGTTATTAAAAATATTCAAGATTCAACCACAGTTTATGTCTGTGATTAAATGTATATCCACACTGATATGTAAACGCATAAAGCGTGATGTTAAACAAGATAAGATCACGGTTTGGACAACAAACCGTGGCTAAAGATCCTAAAAGATCACAATTTGAAAAAAAATAACGTGTTTAAAAATATTATACAATTACGGTTTACATGGCAAACCGTAGTCAAATCAACAATATTATCACAATTTGAAGATAAAACTGTGATAAAATTAGTTTTAAGATCACGGTTTGGATAAATAATGTGATTAAAAATACTATACAATCACGGATTGCTAAAAATACCGTGATTAAATTATAACATCACGGTTTGGACAAATAATGTGATTAAAATATTGTATGTATAACCACGGTTTGCCCAAAAAAACCGTGAGTAAATTAATTATACCATCACGGTGTTTAATGTGACTTGTCACGCGGCACCATCTTCACAACCTCTCAATTCTTATCCCAACATGCATTTGCCATGTGACACCATCTCCACAACCACTCAATTCTTATCCCAACATGCATTTACTAAGAATTGAACCCCCAACCTCTCAAGTTTTATCTTAACACTCATTCACTATGCTACCCAAGTCTTTATGTCAAATTTTCAAAAAAGTAGTATGTATATGTATTATTTTTTCCTTTATTCCCTTTTATATTACAACAAATATGTGATATATTTTAAATAACATATATTGCATTATATTATAATATTTTATTTTATTCTATTTTATAAAAATTATACAATTGACGACGTAAATTTGGTCGCCGTAGATTAACCTTTGGCGACAACTAGTAATTTGGTAGAGGAATACACTAACAAAAAATTAGTTAGTGACATGTTTTCTCTTTGGCGACTAACATTTTTTGTCGCCATATGTCTCTGCTAGATTTTTACTTAGCGCCAATCATTTTACGCCAGATAATCTTTTGGCACTAAACATTCCTGACTAAGCTCATATTTTGGTCGATAAAGGCATTGCATAAGGCGACAAATATTTGTTTCGTCACCAAAAGTGATGCATAAGGCGGCAAAATTAAAAAAAAAACTAAAATAAACAATAAAGTATTTACTAGTCCATCACATTTGTAATCGAAGTATGGTTAAAATATGCGAACAAGTTTTATTAAGGTCGAAAAAACTGGGAGAAGAATGATTTTTTAATCACGGTTGTAACAAAGCATGGTTAAAATAAACATATTTTATCATGGTTTGTAACAAAGCGTGGTGAAATAAATACATTTTATCAGACTTGTAATCGAAGTGTGGTCAAAATATGCGACACACGTTTTATCACGGTTGAAAAAAATGCGATAAACAAGTTTTTTTTATCACGGTTGTAACACGACGTGGTTAAAATAAATGCATTTTATCACGATTGTAACAAATGTGGTGAAAATAAATTATATTTTATCACACTTGTAACAAAGCGTGGTGGAAATACACACATTTTATCACACTTGTAGGAAAATGTGATTAAATTAAGCAATTATAATCACAGTTCTTTTAAACCTGTGATAGTTATTATTAATCACTACGGTTTACAAGCAAAGTGACATTAAAAACTCACCTTTCATTTCTTTATCACGGTTTCATCAAAACTGTAATCTTTCAAATTTTCTTAGCGTGATCTTTTTCAATTATTCTAGTAGTATAAAATAATGAAGCATCAAACCATTGAAATACTTAAAGAAAGAAAATAATTTTATAGCATGTTAGTTTTGCGCCCTAAATTAATTCCTAAAGTTCAAGATTCAAATGAAAACTGCAAGAAAGAATTACTTACTGAATAGTTATAATCTTCCCATCCTTAATCTTGTAGATTAGATGATTTGCTTGAAGAAAGGGAATCGAGAAATCACATATCGGAAAGGCCGAAGTGCACTGATCCTCTTCTTTTTCGATTTAAATAAGTAAGAGAAGGGAAAAGGAGGTTTCTTTTGTGTGCAAGACTTGTGTTTGTCAGTAAAGTAAATAAAACATACGGAGTATAATAAAATACTATAACTAAGTAAGAAAGTAAAAAGGCTTTTGATAGCCGTTTTAGGCTACTTGTACCTTAAGCTCAGGGAATAACAAGCACGTGCAAGGTACATTTTGCGTGTATATGTACATAGGGGTGGGCGCCGTGTCATGTTGTGCTGTGTTCGTGTCAAAATGACCTGCTTAACTAATTGTGTCAAAAAATATGAACCCTATCTGGACCTGCTATTAGTCGTGTCGTGTTCGGATTGACACGATTAGCTTTTTTTTTTTTGACGGTGAAGAAAGATTTTATTAATCCACAGTAACAGTTACAACATTAAGGGGACTAGATATGAAACCCAGAACTTGAGGTTCATAGAGTAATTATAGCCAGCCAAAATGCCAAAACAATGTGTAGGCTTAGAACCTTAACAACTACAACAAAACCTTGCAAATTTGAGAACATGAAGAGAATGACTTGATATCAAAGGATAAACTTCAGTTGCAGTAGGATTGAGCTTGAAAATTTTCATTCACCACTTCATAGCATAAAAAATCAAAGCAGAATCATAACTTGGACGTCACATGTTTAATTATACAAATTCAAAGAAAACTATAACTACTTATAAGAAATTAAGAATAACACAAAAAGAAAGAAATGCAGTTTTCTAGCCTCCAAGGCCCAGCCAAATAGTCAATAGCACCATTAAAATTTAAAACCACCTGTATCACACAAATTTCAAGTCTGCGAAAAAGACAGAAATTTGCTGACCAAAGTCAATTTTATTGATGTAAAAAATTAGGGTTTACAATCTCTGATGAATTTCTAGTGAAAGAAAATAATCCTCTGATTCTTCTCTCCGGATGTTGAAACGAGGGCTTGATAGCTTGATCCTGAATCAAAAGGTGAAATCTTCTCCGAGATTTGTGAAGAAGATGATGATGCGGCTTGAATATTCCTTGGAGCTTTGATCGAAGAACTGTCCTGCTTGATGTTGGACTTGAAGAATTTTGAAGGACTTTGGATGCTTTGATCTTCAGAGCTCTGGAGCTTGGATGCTTGAATGTGTGTAAAATATGAAAGACAGCACCTTTATTTATAGGGATGAGGGATGGAGAGTCGTGATAGAACTCCACCTCTTACATATTTATCTCTTTAATTATTCATTTTATCTAATGTAAAAGAAATAATTATAATTTGAAGAGATATATATTATTTATTTTCACCAAGTGGCCTAATTTGATTGGCCGAGCTTGACAAATTAATAACTGCATCATTTTGACACGTGGCGTCATTTGATTGGACACTCCACATATCTTTGACTTTTGACCTGTAGACACTTGGCAG